>JAZKJV010009267.1:0-36458 GCA_037367405.1 Ottelia alismoides | reverse complement strand
TTGTTTTGTTAATACGGTTCATGTGATACCTCTACAGTTTTTCTGCATGCTAACACAAAATCCTTGAATTCTGTTTACATGGTTGAAATGTTGGAAAGAGATGAAGAAGAAATCGGCCGGATGAGTATCCGTGAATCGAACCGACCATGGAGGGCATGGTGGTTGGAGCAGTTCCTACCATGGTTAGGATCAAAGTAATCTTTATGTGCAACATCTACCACAACGAGGACTTCCACCAGAGAGTACGTTACCAATTCCCCTTCATTGGTTGACAACCGATCCCAACGAAGCCCATCACAGAGAAGAGAGGGAATCGAACAGGATGTATCCGAGTTGGATTTTATGGTGTATAATTAGTGATGTAATATTATTACTGATAACTCGTGCACGACAAAGTTGCCATGGTGTAGTGGTTATCACGTTAGTCTTACACACTAAAGGTCCCCAGTTCGATCCTGGGTGGCAACAGAAGCGCATTTTTTACACTTTTCTCTTAATGTTTAGATGTGATCAAAGTAGGTGTATTTTGCTTGGAATGTTTCCGATGTTATCACCGTAATTAGTGCCCCCGAGAGTCGTTTTTGGTGTCGTTAGTCGTACAAGGTCTGCATGCACATTGGATTTCGCCAAAATCTATAACCAATCCAATAAGTTACGGTTAAAAAAATTATGATCCAATTCAAACCAAGATAAATTTTAACCCGTTAGGATTCAACCGACGAATTTCTGTTGGTATGTATTTTTTTGTTCCTTTTTTAGGAAAAAAAAGTCCAGTTTCATTGGTCACAATAAAAAGGGATTTTTATACTCATAACTCTGAGTAATTTCGTAATCATATTCATAACTTTGGATAATCATGAATTACACTCAGCACCCTTAATAAATGCTCCATGTTACATACCTAACCTTCCGTTTGTTTGGTTTTATTAACTCAACCAGATGATTGAGTTAATCTGACCAGTATGTGATCTAACGGTTGGGATAAATCAAAAGTAAAAAAGAAAAGAAAAAGAGATTTTTAGATGGGTTTGGGGGCTTGCAAGTGTGGGGGAAGGAGGTTGCCAGACACGGAAGAGACTTCGATGGGGGCTTGCATAGAGGCTTGCAGGCAGTCGGCGAGCTTCGAGAGGGATTGTAGGCAATCGGGGTGGGGGCTTGCAGGTGATTTGATGGGAGGTGTGGAGGTAGCCGGGCGGAGCACAAAGGCTTGCGGGGGAAAGGCTTCGATGGGGGTTGTGGGTACGAGAGCTAGATGGCGGTGGCACGGGGCTTCAACAGGGACGAAGCAGAAAATTCGTCTTGGGGGAGGGGGGGGGGGGGGGGGAGGGGCTAAATTATTTAGATATTATTTATCTAATTTTATCTTGTCATTTTAGTTGTTAATATTTGAGGTGTGGTTCCTCTAATGTAACGTGAGTTACAAAAGAGGTGCAGTAACTATTTTTTGTTCAATTTTGTTTCTTAAAATCCAACCTTATAGATAGAATCTTCAAATAATGTTATACATATCCTCCAAATTTCGCTCAAATCCAAGATCATTTGCTATTTTATATCAATAGCTAAAAGTATTTTTCTCTTTTAAACAATACTTAAATTTCTTAAATATTGATTGAACTTTTAACCACTAAGATAGAATAAGAAATGATATTAGATTTAAGCGAAAGTTAGAGGATATATAGAACATTAATAGAAGTTTAAATCTATAAAGTTGGATTCTTGGAATGAATTCAATCTTTAAGGTGAGTTTCCAACAATTCCGTAATTGATCGAAACTAATATTGGGAATAGATTTTTTTATAAAAGTACTTATACAAATTTATAATCGAACATAAATAATCTCTATAAACATCGTATTGACAAAAAGATCCCTACAAAACTCTTTATATCACTGAAATATACATTTATTAATGTGATATTAATGAATACCACTAGATTTAATATTTTCAAACAAGTAACACTATACAATATTTTTTACTTACATGGATGCAAACAAATATAGATATATGTACCAATCCTTTATCATACTTGTTATATATATTTTGACATGTGTACGTTTATCTGCATATCTATTTTCAAATGGATGCAGATACAAATAGGGTTGCAAACATGCAGATACAAAATAGGCATTTGTATCTATATATGTATACACTAGAAAAATATGCAGCCATATCTTTTTACGATCCTAAAAAATTGAAGAGATATCCTAATCCATATCCGTATATGCAAAGAAATAAAAAGAAAATTCATTATATATATAATATATCATAAAATAAAAAACACATATCTGTGATGGTTTACAAATGTATATGATGATGGACATATACGGATGTATCAGTATCTGGTTATGCATATCATGTATTATTAATAGTTAATTATTGTAATTAGATTTTATACATGGGCCAACGAGGCTGCCCCTGTCCCCATTTTCTGAGTTTTTTATTATTATTTTTCCAAAAATAACACTAAGTATATTCATATGTATATCCCGCCTGTATGTCATTCGAATTTCGTCAGAAACAGAGACTCATATGCCCTCCATCTAGAACAAGTCGATTACAACAATGTTTAGACCGTTAAAATTACATGTTCAAGATGAAAGACAAATAAGTCTCTATTTTTGACGAAATTTGAATGACATGTTGGAGGGATATATAGATGAATATACATGGTGATATTTTTCAAAAAAAATTACAGAGAAATAGGGTGGGGGCATCCCCTTTATTCCATATATATTGATTTTTTTTTGTTGAGATATGGGGGAGCTATTATACATACCATGTAAATTTTGATTATTAAATAATGCATTTAGATTATATATAGTACTATATATCAAACATATATACACATTTTGGTCGAGAGCCGGGGGCCAAGCCCCCACCCGTCCCACCTCTCTCCGTCCCTGCTTGCAAACCATGCTAAGGTATCTCATCCTATGAATGGATACTAGGAATATGACGGGTATATAATGAAAACTCATTCAAAAAATGATAGTGGTAGTTCATCCCCACAGGTCGTCTCCATTAATTTCATATTGAAATAAAATAAATCCTCCATGTTGGTTAAATTTATAGAATGAAGCTTTTAGTATAATTTATATTGCGAATGAACCTTATGCTACTACCTTAGTCAAATGGACATCTTCTTATATTATAGAATAATCCATTAAATCAAATTGATGTATATTTTAAGTAATACACCCGTAAGCATCAACATGCCTTGATATCTTCAAAATTTTATGAGATATTATTGTTATATGCATGCACGCCAGTAAACATCTCCTTGAAAATAAACCTGTCTAGAAATAAATTGTTCTCTAAATATATATATATATACACACACACATACATACATAATATATATACATACAAATATAAACCTGATTATAAATAAATTGTTCTCTAAATAATATATAAAATAATAAGGCGTTAATAGAAATCAGTGTTCTTAATTATATATCTCACGATTTATTATATGTGAGCTCTTGTCAGGAACACTTGCATGTTGTTCCTTTTGAGAAGTCATCTCTGCATATCCTCTTCTCTATCTATCCTAAGTTAAGCAAAGAAAGAGTTGGGAAGAGTCTCTGATGTCCATCTAGTCATAATGTGTCACATTTCACCTTTCGTTTTGAATCCTTGCCTCGCTCCTCCACCTCATACCAGAGAGATAAACCGTCCTCCTCCCTTGTTTATGTTGATTTTTAACTAAAGAGGCTACGACTAGATGTGCAGAGCTATCATCGACGGCTAACTAAGTAATTCTAAACCAGCTAGCCTAACTACGTCCTTGTATCCTTTCTTTCCTTGTTGAGGTCTTAGTGGAATCAAGGAAATCATCATTCTTTCTGTCGCTATGCCTTTGTTTTGCATGATACATGAAAACAATTGATACGTGGCATTCCCTAACCTAACCTAACCAAAAGAAGCAAAAAACAACTGAGAACGGTAAGGAGCATACTTCAAGAGAAAGTTGAGTTAAAGTCTAGAAGTGACGAAGGTCAGTATGAAACTATTATATATGCTTATCTACTCATGGTGTTCTCTAACTAATGCCTTTCTTAGGTTCTGGGTGAAGGAGGGAGAAGCCATCCTTGGTGCATGGTTCGATCGTGAAGGAAAGGACTCAACGTCCATGAAGCAAGCCATAAATACTTTGTGAGAGTCTTAAGAATGATGCCTTAATAGCTGTGATCGATCCAATGATAAATTTGTGATAATAAGTCTATGGACGTTGATTTTTTTATACCAAATCCTTATATCACTAATGACTAAAAATGAAGTGTGCTAGCTCTATAATTTATAATAGCATTGATAAAGATTTGAGATACAAACTAAGGAAGAGTCATGTGTTTTGACTAAAAAGAGTCTCATTTTCCTAGAGAGGCAACACCTTTCGAGGGCGTGCAGTTCAAAGAAATGTATAGGCAAAAGATAAGTTCTCTACCATTGTAGTTACATTATCATATCATGCCATAAATTATAAGTGCATGCAGTTAAAATATATATAATAACATGCAAGATTAGTTTAAAAAAATAAATCATATCAAGTAACAATGATTAATGAACATAAAAAGGATTTAAAGGATACATTAACCACCTAGATGTCATAAATATTAGACTTTAATGAATAAATAACATTGCTGATGTACATTTACATGTACATATATATGTATGTGAGTATGTATACCCTCGTTCATGAAGTAAATTAATATAAGACATGTTAAGGAAAGACAAAAAAGAACATGCATGGGAACAAATGGGTATGTAATGATGAATAGTGTAACAATTCAATCACATGCAATGCCAAAGTTTGAAAGCTGATTAAATTTACATGCATGGCCCTGACACATATGGAGTAATAGGCTTGTAAAAAAATTATTTACATGTGAGTATAAGGCCATGTTTCAAACTTGACATATTTTAATATTGGTAAAAATTGAGGATATTTATATGCCCACTAGAATGAAGGAGATGCTTTTGTATTACTTATATATTTATTTGTGAGTTTACTCTTGTTGGAGTTATAGAATGGAACTCTTATTTATATATAGTTATTATTAGTTTTACGAGAGAGTTCTTATTTTTATGAATGTTCATTGATTATTTTGCAATTACTTGCAACATATTGAATGCGTTATTAAATTCATGTGTGTTTCATCCATCTGCAAAGTTGGAGTCCATTACAAATGGTACCACAGTTAGAGTTCTTATGGACATATGATATGCACAATATTTAGTATTCTAAGACATGGATGCTTGGAGTGAAACTTAGTTTTTACTAGCAACATAAGTATTCTGTGAATCAGAATGGCATCTCTTCATGAAATTGAGGCCAATGGAGACCACAAGTCGTCACCGAATCATAAGACTGCTACACATCAAGTACTAGATCTGATTATTTATGATCACTTTTCTATCTATGTTAATATGAGTATCTAGTTGTAGTATTGATAGAAGAAAGATATATCGAAAGCTGCACATATACCACGAGTTGTTGTTATGTAATATATTGTTTATTTGACTTGGACATTCTTAAGGTCGATTATGACGAGGCAATTATAAAGCAAAGATAAGCACATATGAATCAAACAATCAAGAAGGTCTACAGAGATACTTTTATTTAAAATTTTAAAAGAAAGCGAAAAAGAAAATAAATATGAATATGTGATTTGGATAGCTGGGTTTCATATATATAACAAGACAATCGAAGTCAATTCCATGAAATACATTAAAAAATTGACATAAATTATTTTTGATCTTAGAATAATAAAAATTATTCTAAAAGTTTTTTTATACATTTTAATGTAAGTAATAAAATTGGTTTACCAGATATAAAGCATTGGGCATAGAAAATATGTTCCTAAATATGTAGAAAATACCAAAAGGAGTTATTTTAAGCAGCTATTTTCCTGAATAGAGTAACCTAATGTCTACATAAAATATATTTTTGTGGTATAAAATTTTCCTAAATTTTATATAGAACTTGCAAGATTTTTGGTTTTTGGGATTTTAAGATGCCATATGTAATCTCTTTAAAAGATTTTGGCACGTTGATAAATAAATTCTAGACATGCACTCAGTGATTTTTGAGAATTTCTAAGTTGATTTGAAAATCTTCATGTATCTAATTAAATATAAAAATATTTTTCAAGGTTTTTAAATTTTAATAAATAACAAACATCAATATTTTGCATATGTAATTATTATATGTGCATGATAATGTGATCGATGCCATGTTAGTTGGGAAAAATATAAATGAGGTTCTTAAATTAAAGCAATAAGAGAATCACTAATTAATTAAAATAAAGAAGATGCATTATAAATAGGATCCAATTTTTCTATAATTTTAATGGAAACAAAGATTCCAAATTTTCAAATTTAATTCATTAAAATGAATTTCCTATAAATAAAATACTATTTTACATACATTGAACTTAAAATAGATACTAAGTGTGGAAAATAGTTGAGAATGAATGGAATTATTATTCATGGGTATGGAGTTTCTTATATAGTGTGAAACCCTAGAGCCCAGTTAGAGGTAGATACATAAGAGATCCTAAGGGGTTACATGACTCAATACATAAAAAAAGATAACTAAATAACTTGAACATTGTCTCTCAAGTTGGAGAATATTTATCGATCATGCCCAACTTGGAGAACTTTGGTAGGGCCTTTGTGAATATATCTGCAAGCTAAAGGCCCATGGAGATATGCAGAGTAGTGATCTTCCCTCTTCGTATTGCATCTTGAATGAATGGTAATAAACTTCAATGCGCTTAATTCACTCAATGGAATACGAGATTCATGGCAATATATGTAACATAGTTGTTGTCAAGTATAGATAAATCGGAGTAGTAGCAGGAAGTCCAAGCTCCGGTATCAAGGAGACTAGACAAGTAATCTCATAAGTGGACTGAGTCATCACCTTGTATTCAACTTATGTCCTCAATCTAGAAACACCAGTCTACTTCTTTCTTCTCTATGTAACAAGGTTCCCAACAACAAACATGGCATGACCTATAGTAGATCATCTGCCCTTAGGAGGACTACCAATTAACATCTGCATATGAAGTGATGTCAATGTGGCCGTTGGCCCCATATAAGAGGTCTTTTCCTGGAGATTCCTTTAGGTATCGAAGGATCGAGAGAACATATTGTCGATGATTGTAGTGAGGTCTCTCCATGTGCCGGTTGTCTTTGCTTAAATCATATGGTATATCTGGCATGTTGACATTATGGTAGAGCAGTTTTCCCACTAGGCTTCTATATCATGTAGTATCCTCAAACTCATAATTGATAGTTGTAGCATGTTTTTAAAATTCTGTTGGGATGTCAGATCATTTTCATTCAAGCAAGCCAAGCTCTATAAGAATGTTAGGGTAATATTTTAGCTATGATGTCCCTCTGCAGTATGTATCACATCAATGCCAAGGAAGATTATGAGCTAGATAAATTCCTTGGTGACAAACACCTTATGAAGGAAGGTCTTGGTCTCTAGAATACCTACTTTATCATCACCAATAATCACCATGTCATTGATGAAAAGGGCTAGTATCATGATGCTAGATGTTCTATGAAATTCAAGTGAATCGATCTTATATATATGTGTATCAAACCAATCTTGTGGATTTTTCTTTAGGCCATAATTGGCCTTACGAAGTCAGTATACATGCTCCCCTCGATGGAGTAACCCAGTCATCATGTACACCTCCTCGAGGTTAACATGGAGAAAAGTATTTTTCACATCGAACCGGAATATGTGCCAATTCCTATCAGCAGCAATGGAGAGAATAGTGCCAATTGACACCATTCTAGCTATCAGAGAGAATGTATCAAAGCAATCCATGCCATAGGACCATGTAAATCCTTTTGCCATGATTATAGCCTTTGATTTGCCAATGGAGTCATCATGAGATTGTTTGATCGTAAAAATTCATCTCATGCAACCAGATTGATGCCATCAGAACATGACACAAGATCCCACGTGCCCCTTGAAGTAAGTGCATCCATCTCCTCATCCATGGCATTTTTTCGATCCTAAAGTGCATTGTGATGATAACTAGGAGTAGTAAAAACCATAGGATCATTTGTAAACTACATGTCACGGCTGAATAGAGTATCAGTGGAAGAAAAATGTGATGAGGGATGCATAATACATTGCCTTTTTGGTCTCTGCGGTTCTATTGGAAGGTCTGAAGGAGCATGCGGAGTAAAAGTGGCGGGGACACTTGAAAAGGGCACATCATCCTGCAAGTAATGAACAAGTAAGAAACAATCAGGAACATTATGTTGGTTATGGGTCCCCTAAGTGGAGAAGAAAGATACCAAGTCATATTATGTGAACTCAAGAGTATTTCAGTCTTGATACTCTGCATACAAGTAAAGAATGATTCTTAAATAAAATGATAGAAGGATTTGAAAATTTTATTAATATATGACCATTACTTTATTAAATAACCCAAAAATACGTATCATAAACATCCATAAATAGTGCAAAATATCAATGACCGCCTACAACACTGACTGGACAAGGTCGCCAAATATCACAATGGACTAAAGAAAAAGGAGATGGTCGATGAGGCTCAGCCCTAGGCGGAAAAAGGACCTATGATGTTTACTGAACTGTCATGCTTCACACTCAAAAGCCTTCAATGATGATAGTTCATGAAACATCTAGAAAAGAGCTCTATCATAGGGATGATCGAGTAGCAAATGCCATAGGAACGGGTCATCCCATATGGAGATACCTCCAGTAAAGGTAGAATCGACAGGGATATCAATGTAGTAAAGGTTGTTCTTCTCATGTTCCCCACCAAAAATCTACATCGTCCAGATGTCCTGAAAATAGCAATAAAACTCGTCGAAAATCACTCAATATTTTAACTCAATACATAGCTTATGAACATATAATAAGCTCAAAGGAATATCAAGAGTGCGGTAAACTCCAACGAGCCTGAGTTTGGAGGAAAAATCCATAGTCCCAACGATTGTAATAGGTGAATGAGCATGGGATGGATAGTCGAAGCGAATTCATAGTGGAAGAGGGTTGAGAGGAGGACAACAGACTATCATCTCCCGTTAAGTGAGTAGACACACCTTAGTCAATAATTTGTGTCAGTATCATAGTAGAAGTAGAGTTGGCTACAATATTTGAGGTAGAAGCCAAGTGTGCATAAGGAGGAGTCTCAATTTGAGTAGAGATCTATAGCAGTTGCGTCAGGTAGGAATAATCTGTGGTGGAGAGTTGGAGTGTCTAACCACTTGAGTCCTGATCAGATGTTGTCTCTGTCATTGTTGTGTCAAAGTCCGATGTAACATTCATATCTATGGCATGTCAAATTTCTCCCAACACCTCTCAGATTGGTGATTGGTATTTTGGCAGTAAATACACGACATGCAGCCATGTTCATTGTCACGACCAGAGTCATGACCTTGGCCTCCTTACGAGCTCATGATCTATGGTGGCCTCCTTATATGGATGAAGTATGAAAGGCATATCTCTACATAAGTTGTGGCGAGTGCTGCCAGTAGAAGTCTCAATCTGTTTTAGACGACCAAAGATGACCTTGATGGATGGAAAAGTGTAAGATGTGAGGATCTAATACTTTACAATATGATATCAAAGATGGAGACTAACAAGAAATCGGTAAACTTACCATTCAAATCTCCCAATCACCTGTTTGAGACAACTGGTTGGCTGAAATATGGCAAGTTACTCATAGAGGCCCTTGAGGTTTAGATAATACTCCACATGGGTGGACTCTCCCTAATAAGCGGACCAATTTCGCATGTATATTTCAGAAAGACAAGACTTGGCAGTCTTCTGAGAGTAAGTGTGTGCTAGTTCATCCTATGTCATTTGAGGTGTCCTTGTAAAGGAGGTTTACCTCATTATGGGACTCAATGTAATAGGTCATCCATCCCTTGATCTTATAGTTGTCCCCAATCCATGACTTATAATACGTGTATGTATCTTATACAGGTTCCTTTGTTAAGGTTGATATATTCCTCTAACCACTAATGAACACCTTGAAATCCTGAAACTAGAGCACATAATTCTCTACGCCTTGAGTATGATATAAGTACATTGCATAATCAAAGAGGATGTAAAAAGCATGGGTTTGGCATCGTGGGAGTTGTGACCATGGTGATCAATGTTAGAAGCAATAAAGAGTTCTAAAATTTATTAATCATGCATCACAAGTGCATTGTGACAATAGTCCTTATCTACCTCACACAACAGAAACATGCAACTCAGAAGGGGCTAGTTATACTTGTATTTGTGCTTAAAAGCCATGTGCGGAAGATGGTGATGAACTGCAGGTTCCCAGGGCTTGCTAACTTTGGATTCCTAAACCTATTTGAGTGCACAACTCGTTGAACTACAACCAAACTTCCACGATGGGAGATGAAAGAAACTGTTGGAGGACCCCAACATGATCGATGGTGTTTATATACAAACCCAGCACGATTGGCAATGCACATGGGACCCACATGGTACCTTGTTGCAAGGAGACGGGCCTGTGCAGGGCTTGGAAAGAGAGAGAGTATTGGTAGAGTGATGGTGAGTTGAGTGCAAAAATGTCATGTTGAGAGAAAGAGAGGGAGGGAGGGCAAGAGGTGGCATGTGAAATTAGGGTACAATCCCTGGTCTATGACTGTATATGTGATACCATGTAGGGAATATTGAGGAATGGAATGATTACCCAAGGGGTAAGGAGGACCACTAGAGCCTTGATAATCCTTGCTTCATAAACCTCTAGATTGCTCCACTTAGAGAAGGGGGCTACACTTGCCCTTCCATTCAAGTCTTGCATTTCCATGGGGGTTTCTTCCTCTCACGTCGATGACTTTGCCCAATATTTTGTATGAGTTTAAAGGTATGCAAGCCAATTGCCTAATTAACTAGTAGCAACCAAGATATAGTTGGGCCCCGACCAAATTTCTCAAAGGTGCAATGGAAATTGACTAATTGCTCCCACCAATGGTCCTCAGTGATCCATCAGTTATGGTCGAGCTACATGCGATCCTCAGCCCAACTATTTAAGTACACAAGGTAATTGTTGGTGATCGATTAATAGCCAAACAACCAATAGTAATTGACCAGTTTCTTCTGCCAACGCTCCTTGATAATTAACAAATCACATAGGAGTCGTAGTTAAGCTCTGACCCAATACTCAAAGGAGCAAGATGACTGATGGCAATTGACCAGACATTCGAGCAACTTCCAGTAATTGTCACGACCTTAATCTCAGGTCATTAAATCCCCCCATTTAACAAATCTAGTTTACATAACACATTATTCCATTTTATCTATTTACATGTACATCAAGATAACAATAAAGGACACAAAAGAACTATTAACTACTTGAGTCTGACGGGAAACTATTGATGGTTAGCTGCTGATTTACAAAGGTCCTGACAATGGCTTAATGATGCTTGTTGGATTTTCATAAAACATTTGTAGGGATACACAAGTGTCCAGTGATGAAGAAGAGAAATGAAAGCAAGCAAGGTAAATTAGAAAGCTCATTATACGACAAAAAACTCCATTTTTTCTTATATCCTTATTCGATTAAGTCAAATTCATTATATTCCACGTTAAAAATCAATCCAAGCAATATTGTCTCACTTATCATGGATTCTGAATTTATGGATACTTAGGGATTGGAGGTTGCACCAATTTAATGAGCTTATGTTGTTGCATGTCACTGATGAATCCTCATTTCATCACCTTTATTCTTTAATTTTGGCCTTAAATCCTCAGCTAAATGCATGCATCTATCATTAATTTGTGAAAATAAGCACTCAATAAATCACAAAAAAATATTCTACAAAATATTGTATAAAATAATATTTCATTCTAAAACAAAAGAACAGAGGAAAGATAAGAAAAAGAATGAAGTGTCAAAAGCATTGAGTGACCCTAAACCCTGAGACCCAGTCATCATGATGACTTGGTAAGGAATAAAGTGGAGGAGATAGGGTAGAAGAACTGTACCAAAAATACACATAAAACCCTAATTATTTATGCCCAATAATTACATTTTGGGACTTATTTTATTTTATTATTTTTATACCTCAAATAATAAAACCCTAAACATGAATCTTCTACATAAAAATACAAAGAAAAATACATAATTTATTTCACTGAAAAATAATGCACAATATGCTCGGGACACACAAAATAAAAAGCTACAAATAAAACTTTGCAACCCATATCTTCTCCATACATATTAAAAATTGAGCAAACTCACATTTATTGTTTATAAAATTAAACAAGCTATTTAATGAAGGTAGTTTCATTCAATTTGGAGTTACGATGCAAAAGTTAGGTTTTTGGGTCCACATTGTGTTGTGTGTGTGCATGTGTGTGTATTAAATATATGAGATTAATGGGGCTTGGGGCAGCTAACATGGCTGCTGCCGCACCATTTTCGACATTTTTTAATTTTTTTCAAGAAAATATCGCCATGCATATTCATCCCTATAACCCTCCTATGTGCCATTCAAATTTCGTCAGAAACAAAGACTCCTATGGCCTCCATCCAGATAGTCATTTTTTAACAGTAACATGATTTTTCAAATCGACACCATCTCGATGGAGGCCGTAGAAGTCTCTGTTTCCGACGAAATTTGAATGGCATATAGGAGGGTTATAGGGATGAATATATGTGGTGATATTTTTTTTAAAAAAATAAAAAAAGCCGAAATAGGGAGGTAGGGCAGCCCCACTAAATTCTAAATATATTTATTATTTATATTTTAATTTTCTTATAATTTTATAAAATTTTAAAGATTATTTAAAACACATGAAAATAATTAAATAAAATAAAACCATTAAAAACAAAACAAAATAAATACTGAATTTCAATACATAGATGAAATATACTATAATATACATATAAGAATAACGTACAAAATTAATTAAGTACGCAAATAAACTTAAAAATACGACAAAAATACCTAAATATGTATCTAAATAAATTTAAATTATATAAAATACATAAAGATAATAATAAAAAACAAAATACAAATTAAAAGTAAAATATGTTAAATACAAGTATATTTACATATATATATACATGTAAAAATTAACATGTTATAAATAGTCTGAAATATAAAAAAATAGACATTAAATATTATATAAAATTATAAGAAAAATATATTTTAACAAAAAATAATTAATTAATTTTTATTATTTATTTATTTTCAATATTTTCACCTCGGAATTATCTGGTTGATCTGCATGGACCAACCAGGTTCTTCCGTTTGTTGACCTTCGGTCAACTATACAACTCCACTTAATTGCTCATGTGAGACCTCGTTTCTACCCACTTTTCTCCCATTTTCCATGCAACACCCAAGAGTCACTCGCCCTCGATCTCACCACCCTTCTAATCCATGTACCTCTGCTACCCACGTCGACCCATGCTCTTCCACATACCACCAACTACCAGCATGTAACCATGCCTCAAAAATCACCCAATATTTGTCCTATAAATCTTGCACCTCTTCATTGGAGCTTGATCACTCTTGTACCACCCTTAGCCCCTCATATCTATCCTATAGTTTGCAGCTTGTTATAGGAGTCGGGAGCTACCGTCTGCAGCAAGGAGGAGTGTCGTCAGAAGACAAACCAAGCCATCGTTGGAGAAGCTCTCCAGCGGTTCAGCTTCCGTGGCCCTCCGGCCAAGTCGAAGCATTTTCCCATTATTTCTAGGTAACA
The DNA here is from genome assembly GCA_037367405.1 of Ottelia alismoides. Lineage (NCBI taxonomy): Eukaryota > Viridiplantae > Streptophyta > Magnoliopsida > Alismatales > Hydrocharitaceae > Ottelia > Ottelia alismoides. The sequence goes on along the minus strand of JAZKJV010009267.1, from coordinate 22,730 downwards.
TTAGGTCCTAGATTTTATTTCATGCCTTTAATTTTAGTTTATAGGTCTTAATTTAGGCGTAATTTGAAACCCCTCATTTGACTTGGAGCTTGAGCTCCATGCCAAATCTGGCGTATCTCAGCCATGATTTGCCCCCCACTTTCACCTCATTCCAATCCCCATCATCTGCTCCACCATACTCCCTTCGTGTTAAACCCATACCTCACTAAGAAATGGGAATCGAGCTTCTCGCTCCATCACCCATCACCGAAAGCTCACCGTCCCTTTTGTTTCTTTGTGTTGTAGCTTCAACAACCGATCAAGGAAGATGCCCTCGAGACGGTGAGTCTTTTCGATGCAGAACCATGTCCTAAAGACAATTTTGGAGCCAAGTGGAACACCTGGAGTAGCTTCGGGTTGGAGCAAATAGATCTCCTAGCTCTTCATTGAGAACATTTAAGCCCCATCATCCACTACTTCCACGTGCGATGGAGTCCCAACAAGACATAGCCACCAACAGAGCGAGGAGAAGACATCAGAGTCACCGGGAATGAGCGATCTAAGGAGCTCTGGCTCCTTGTTCTTGGCTATTCATCTAGGACCTTCAACCACCATAGGATCAAGAACACGCCGGTGATCTAATCTAGGCCATTCAATTTATTCGAAGCGTTACATTCCCACAAGCGTTGGATCTTCCACGTGAAGTCAAAGGACTGGTTGGATGAAAGGCCGACAACGGGGTAAATTGCAAAAAAAACCCTCTGCATTTTTTGTAATTATTAAAGAACCCTATAAATATTTAAATACGTGTTTATTTTTAGTGAAAATATTGCATCGAAATCCTTGTATGCTTTGGAAATTACAAGTAGGTTCTTTGCCAGCCCAACTCACGTGGCCCCCCCAATGAGTTGGGTAAATTCTACTTGTACACCTTAAGGTTTCATTATTGCATTTTAATTTAAAAATTAGTAAATTATGTTGAAAACCTGTAGGTATTTTACACAAAACACCTCACTCTTTATTTTATACATATAAACACCCCTACTAGCTTGTGTATTTTAATTTTTGCTTTTCCATTTTCTATAAATAGTTCTTATGTCCAAAAATTATGCAAAAATAGGAGAAAATATCTGATTGGATGTTCATTCTTGTGATGCATTTAATTTAGCACTTTATTTCCATTTTCTATTTATTACAAATCAAAAAGCCATTTTATTCCCCATCCAGCTTGAAAAATAAAAAAAATTAAAAAACTTTTTTAAAAATCCACAATAACAGTTGTTGTTTATTACTATATTTTATCACTACTGACTAAAAATCATAATATATCGAAAAGAAAACCCCAAAAAATTACAATGCCTTAACTAACCCAAAAAAAATATAAAATAATTTCAAAAAACCTAAAATAATAGTTCTTAGTCATGTATCTTTAAGCATACATGCTATTACATATTAAAATATTTTTTAGAATTTTTGGTCCTATTTTCTATTTTTACTTCTCAAAATTATTCAACATATTTTTTTATTTCTTTATTAGGAATATTTTGAATTTTAAAAATCCATAAAAAATAGATAAAAATTCCCCAAAATATCATAAAAATAGAAGAATATTTCAAAAAACATAAAAATATTTTATTTTATAATTTTTGACTATATATAGCTATATTTATAATTAGAATACCATATATTGTACTTATATGCATATATATATACACTTATATATAGTTAATATTATTATTATTTATAAATACCTTTAAAATATTTTAAATCCTTTAAAAAAAATAAAAGGACTTTTTTTATTTGTATTTATTGATTTTTATTTATTATATATGATATTCATATAAAGATATATATATATATATATATTCACTTATTATATATTAAAAAGGAAAAAAAATAAAAAGCATAAAATCGTAAAAGAAAAGTGTAAAAAACAAAAAATATAATCAAATCCATAAAAATAAATAAAAATCTATAAAAAATATTTTAAAAACCTATAAAAACACTACGTACAATACATTTATATATGTATATATTATTTAGTAATATATAATACCGCTACACTCGATTATTCCCTGTATTCGACACCCTAAAAATACTTACACACTATACACATTGATAATAAATTTTGACCTCACACTTGTTTTACATTGTTGTATTCTATTATGGTTGATTGTTGTTTGAGTTTATTGGCTCTCGTGACCGATCCCCACAATGATTGAGGTCCCGCCTTGTGAGACCTCATGACTACCTTTCAATAGCATGCGACTCAACAAATGGTGATATTGTCGGGGAGCAACGTGTAGTGTAGCATTTTCTTGTGTATTTACACGTGCATTATTATGTCTTTTATTTGTCTTTTTATATAAAATTGATTATCTCTTTCCGAACATTTTTCTCGGTTAAATATCTTGCATGGGATCACATAGAGACGGCGAATTCCTAGGAGTTTGACGCACCCGAGCTACGAGGAGATTGACCTTACATAGGTCAATTGGAGAGAGCAGGAAAGAGAGACAAAAGTAGTGCATAGTGAATCTTTTTAGCATTTTATTTTATTTTGTGAGAGATTGTTTTATTTTATTTTTGTATAATATTTGTAGTAATTCATGACTTTTGGGACACTAATACTTCAGGAGATCCATTGCGCGGGAGTCTTTTCACCTAGGGGCCTCATCGGTTTTCTTTATGTTTTCATCGTTTTTATTTTATTTTATTTTATTTTATGTGTTTTGAGTTTTCTACCTTCTTTTCTTTGTTTTATGTAATTAAGCCCCTAGATCTAGTATTTCTTGACTCGGTACTTAGGTCCAAATCTTAATTAGAATCATGTGCATATAGTTCTCTATGCTTGAACTTAGTCAAAATTAATTGTTGATTATTTGGTTTTGAAATCGAGCGTCATGAGAGGCTCCATACAACGCTAGTGATGAATCTGTGATCCATCACTCTATAACTTGAAAACAGAGCTTTGTTATCGAGTAATTAGCTGCATTTCACCACTTATATTGCATAATTAATATTCATGCACATGCAAATAATACCTGCATTTAACATTCATATTTGCATTAAATAAGGAGCCAAATTCTCTTGTAAATATTCAACTGTATATTAGCTAAAATCACCTATTTGTATCTATTTTGTACTTTCTCCAAATCCAATAAAATTAGCTTTATAGTGTATATATTATTGACACTAATAAAGTAGAAATATCAAAAAAATAATAAGTTTTAAAATTACACAATAAAATTCAAATCCAAGTTTGAGACTATGCACCTTAAAATACACATGTCTCTCTCATACAGTGTCTGATTTAGGTCTACTCATTTTAAAATAAAATACATTAAAAGACCTTCAAAATAAGACCAATTCCATAAAAATCAGAGATTGTATGTGAAACTAGGGTTTTGGTCCCCTATTGTATATTGTATATATTGACCAAAATTCCCTTCATTTTTACTTTTTTTTAAAAATCTAAAAAAATAGATTAAGTTGTAAATATTCCTTTCATATTTCTCTGTTTTTATTTTTTTCTTATTTAAAAATGACAAAAAATATACAAAACATAAAATGTGGTATTTCATATCTGTAAGGTACCTCCAAAAGTACTTTTTTTTACAGAAGACTTGCTTTAATTTTTGGTCCTTCACAAGAGTTGTAGATCTCGTCGAGATGAGAAACTTTCATGTAGACCACTTTTTGATTTGACCTCTTTTGTTATTTATTTTTGATTTATTTTATTTTTGATTTTTCTGGGAGTGACATGTTGCAGCTCCTTGTCACCTAAATTTATTTTAAATTATTTTAATTTATTTTAATTTATTTTAATCATTTACACTACTTATTTTATTATTATTTATTATAATTATTGAAATTGTTATTATTTACTAATAGTAATAATTATTTTGTATTTTTTTATTATATTATTTATTTAAAAAAATTAAAAAGAACTACCCACCACATGGTCGCGCCCCTGCGCTCCACGTGGCACCACATGACCCAGCCACCATCCCGTATTCTCTCTCCTAACTTATTCTCTATCCTAACCTATTCTCTCTCTCTCCACACATGCAACTCACGTAACTCCCTCCACGCACATATTTTTCTCCCCCATGTTCCTGCATTTCCATGCAACCTCCAACCACCTCCGCTTCTCGCACGAAACTGCCCACTCACCCCATAGCCCCACGACTTGCATGACCCACACCCAGCTATCTCCTAATTACGCAGCCTCCTTTAAAGATCGGTCGTCACCCCTGTCGTTACACATATGCCGCATCCACGAGAGAAAGGCCCAGCCCCGAGCGAACCCCAAGTGACAGCTGCGGGTATGTGCGTCGAGAGAAGACGACCTTAGGCAAGATCCAAGGAGTTGAGTCTCCTTGCTTCAGCTCCTCTTCCAGAGAGTTTTTTAGATTTGAAGACTCCTCATCATGTCTTCTTGAGGCCACGACCATCAGGATTGAGCGTATCTCTTCCCCCATTCCGGTAAAATCTAGGTAAAACACCCTTTTCTGGCATACATCAAGGAGTCTCCAAGATCTGACTTTTGGATTTCACTTCTAGATAGTTAGCATTTGGTTCTTCATGACTAGTAGCAATTCATGTTTAGGGTAATTTCATGCCTTTTGCATATCATGCATGTAGTGTAGATATTTAAATTTTTGTCTTGCATCCTGCACAGATCGAGCTGAGAAGCAATGTAAGTCCTCTTACTTTACATGCATCATTTGATACGAGGGCGAGATTTCCACTCTAGTATCCACTTGCATGTCTTTTCCGCTATATCCCTCTATTTTATATCACTTAGGATCAAAAAGAAAATATAAAAAATCGTTAGGTATTTTTTGTTGAGAAATGGTCAAAAATTTTGAAAATCTAAAAATTAAAATAAGGGGATTGATAATAACACTTCGACCTTAATTAACATTCTTAATGTACATCATTATTTTGAGTTCATAAAGCCCTCATTATTTTTAGATACGGTTCAGACTGAGTGAGGCATGACCCCTAAGGATTATAGCCCAAATCCTGATCTGTGGCAACCTTGACAATCACCTAGGACATGAAGTATTGGTGTTTCTATCGTACAAAGGCGAGTAGGTCCTTGTCAAAGATGATGTTCCCACCTTGTGTAGAGCATCTGACTTAGTCAGAAATACTAAGCATAGGTCACGCCCTCGCGGTTGTGTCTATCTCATCGTCTTGTGTCCGAGTACCTAACTTGTGAGGGAAATATTGGTTTTTCCTATTGGCTTCCTCTCTCTATTTCTTTGGTTGAGTAGCCTGACGAATCCGAGAATGCCTATTTTAAGAAGTTGTTTTTATCGTCGAAAGTGAAAATAATTAAAGTCGTGCGTTGTAGGCGGCAATCGAAAACGGTCAAGAAAATACCACAAACAAGTTATTCAATTTTTAAGCGTGTGGTTTTATGTTTATTTTACTTGGGCAAGTCCCAAGGTCGATCACAAGGAGGCAAAGGAACAACTAGAAAGATGTCTATCAAAGTTTATGTTCGGTTTTCGAAGCGGTTTTTTTTGGAATTTTCAATGCAATATAGGGTGCACTATGCAAATTCGGCCTATTTTAGGACTTAAAATGTGAATTACGTTCAAATGATGTCCGAAAAATACGAAACTTGGCCGAGATGTAAAATATGACGAAATGTATGCACTGTAATTTTTTTGGAATTTTTGGATGCAATATGAATTTTTTTATGGATTTTTAAATGCAAACAGAATGATTTTCAATATTTAATTATAATAAATATTAAACCTACTTATTTTCAAGAAATAAAATTATCTAAGATCTATTACTGGGTGATGGATCTCAGAAAAATCCTAAACCTCGAAAATGTGGGGTTTAATACCTATTAAAAATTAAATACTAAAAAGATGCAAGATGATTTTTATAGAGAAAACTATGCATGAAAATTCAATTCTTTTTGGGCACAATGTCAAATACAATTAACTCTACAATGTTTGATTTTTCGGGGATTTTTAGAGCAATGGTTAATCAACTATGAATTTCAGAGAAAGAGATGGGCAAAATATGTAAATTTTCACAAAACAATTATTTATTAATTAACCATCAATAGAAAAAATACCCACAACATGTCAAAGTGTAGAGAGTCAATTAACAAACATCATGCTATTTTTGGATTAGTAAAATAATGTAGATAAGATGTTCAAAATAAAATGGGAAGACAGGGGTGCAGATGCAATAGATAAATAAAATCTTAAATGCAGTGGTGGTACTCGTAATTACCAAAAGATCCGGGGGCCTGAATGCAAATTTTCCAGATGGTCACATGTGCTGCACGTGATCTCTGGCTAGAGGGACCTGGCGCGAATACGGAGGAACCCGGGGGGTCTTGTATAAATTACCCAAGGTCACGTGCTGCGCACATGACCTGGGTTCTGACGTCCTGCTGACGTACCCCCACACGCACGTGCCTCGCACGTGGGGGTCTCGGCCTTGGAGGCCGGCCTGGCGGAGGGGCGAAGTGGGTCCGGCGGTGGTGCGGTGGGCACGGCCGAAGTCGCGGCGGTTGGCGTGGCCCTATGGAGGTGGTCGATGATGGCGGGGTCGGTGGAGCTTGTCGGTGCCGAGGTTGGCGAAGGCGGCGAGAGTGGAGCTGCTCCTATAGAGGCCGGCAGCGCAGCCAAGGCGGGAGGAGTTCCTGCTGACGTATTCTCCGGCAGAGGGCGTGGCTCGGATGTGGAGGGGGTCTTCGTGCTCCTGGAGAGGTTATGGCCGACACACGGCCGGCGTAGAGCTCCTGGCGTACAGTGGTTGTCGATGAAGCACGGCGGAGCGCGTAAAGTAACGACGGCCTCCCTCTGGCCGACACAAGGCCAAGAGAGCGGCGTAGTGGAATGGGAGGAGGCGGTAGCTCAAGGTGTAGGTGGCGCTGGCGGTTGTCGACGGGGCCGGTGAAGCGAATCACTCGAGACGGAGGAGCGAGGAGAAGCGGAGGTCGCCGGAGGAGTTGATCGAGAGAGAGAAGAAGAGATGTAGAGAGAGAGAGATAGAGAGGGAGAGAAGGAGAGAGAGATAACCTGCAGAAAGGCTCGATGGCGTTGGGCGTGACCGGAGCGAGCAGCGATGGCGAGGGTCTGCTGCGACGAGGGTGGTAGTCCCTCGGATCACGCCGGTGAGATGTGGTGGCTCACGGGCTGTCACTACCGGAGGAGAGGCAATTAGACGAGGATCGGCGGATGCTGGAAGTCGACGGGGTGGCGTTGGTTAAATAGGACGAGGGAGGTGGTCGGACATGGAAGGGGATTGCAGACGGGGATCGATTGGGGTTGAGAGAGATACGCGGATGAGGAGATTGATACGGCGGCGGCGATTTGGAGATCGAGGACGAAAGGGGATTCGATTGCGAGGATCGGCGATGGCGGGATTTGCGACGAAAATCGCGGAGGTGGCGATCTGATTTGGGAAAGGGGAGGCCGGAGGAAGAAGAAGCACAACAGCCGTCCGATCGGCCGAGATCGGACGGCTGTTATCACGCCACGTGGGCGCAAGAGGGAGAGAGGCAAGGAGGGCGCACGTGCCCTGGAGGCACGTGCGACGCACGTGCGTCCTTTTTATTTTTCAATTTTTTTAATAAAAACGAGTTTAAATAAAGCCAAAAATGGCTGACACGTGGCGGCACCAGGTGCTGCCATGTGTCAGCACCACAAAATTCGAAAATAAAACATTTTGTAAAATCAATAAAAAATAGTAAACAACCTCGGATCGAAAATGTTTCTTCACGAAAATTGTTCGTCTTGATGAGATCTACAACTTTTATGAAGACATCAAAACCAAAATCGATTATTTGCACAAAGTGGTATTTTTGGGGTGTCCCTTGTACATAGGACACCTTGATTTTTGGGGTTTTGTAATTTTTTTGTCATTTTTAGAATAGGTAAATATCCGGAAAAAAATATAGAAAAATCAAAGTAAATAAAGACACCTTAATCTAATTTTTTTGGATTTTTATTGATTAATAGAATATGTACATGAAATATTAGGTCAAAAACCGCTAAACTATACAATATACAAAAGGGACCCAAAACCCAACTTTCACATATGAGCTCCGATTCACTTGAACTTGGTCTTGTTTTGAAGGTAATTGAATGTACATTAGTTCAAAAGTGAGTAGGATTAAATCGGACACTGGATGAGGAAGATATGAGGTTTTTAGTCCGGAAATCCTAAAACTAAGGTTTGGGTTTTTGGTCCACTTATTTGGGTTAGTTATTTTCTTGTATTTTTCATTTATTTTTGTTAGTGATATGTACACAATGGAGGTGGTTTTGTGTCATTTGGAGTTAGTATGAATGAGTTAAAAATCTGGGAAGTTAGGCTATTTACAGGTCATTTTGGCTTGGATTTCTGGCTTCTTATTTTGTGCAGATTTTTGTGCTAAAATGCAATTCTTATGAAATCATGCATGAATGCTAATTATGCGGAATAGATGCTAAAATGCTGTTGATTTTAAGGGATTTGAGCTTAATAAATGAGATTTAGAGTGATGAATACGAGATTCATCATAGCCCCCCAAGCATGAGATCAAGGATCTCTAGTGTGCATATCACATGTTACAAAGTAAGTGGAAAGTATGGAATCCTTTTGACGTTACTCACTAACGAACCACAAATTTGGCCCTTTAGTAGTGTAGAATTAACACTTAGATTGTCATTGCAGTCGGGATAAATTAGGTCCATCAAAAACCATTTAATTGATATGCCAATAGAATCAAATGGTTGTATTTATATTTTGCTTGGGCAAGCCCAAGGTCGAATTCAGGGACACGAGCCTCCCTTGTGATATTTGGACTTAAATTAATTTAACTAAGTGTAAAATTAATAATCGTAGGTCAAAGAAATGCATGCAACCAAGACAATATGCATTTTTACTTCATTTTTATCATGCAAATAGATGCGATGAAATGCAATGCAAAAATATGCTCGAATTATAAGAATACTTGAGCCATTTAATTATAGTCAAACAAAACAGGGTCAATTAATGAAGCTATTTTCATTGATGTGAAAATAAGGCATGAGAAGCATTGAAATAAAGACGCCGAGCTATTGAAATAACACATCAAAATTCATAGTGTCAAATCTGAAATATAAAAATGTTATCAAGGAGACAATAAAATAAGCTTCAATATGCCACTGAAATCGACTCAATCAGAGCTAAGATGCTCAAGATATGAACGAGTGAAGCCAGGGGCATAAATGCGAGAAAACATGAAAGATAAATAGCAAACAGGTCCCTGGGAGGGATTAAAATGCAAATAAAATAAAGTGCGGGACCTTCCCTGTAATTGATCCACACGCGCAGGGGTATTTTTGCATTTATTAAAACCCACGAGGGTATTAGTGCAAAATACCCCAAGCACATGTAGATGCATGTGAGCTCAGGACCTAATTGCAATTTGGAGAAATTGGATGGGCCTTCCTGCAAATTATCCTGGCCACACGTGACCGGCACGTACGCTCAAAGCTCGGTGAAGATTCAGGCTCGGAGAAGGCTCAGGACAGCTTCGGCTAGGCTTGCCAAGTACAAGCCTTGAGGCTTGAGCTCGGATGAAGCTCGGATTTGGCTCGGGGTTCTCGGGTGAGGCTCGGATGCTCCGAGCCTAGCGGTCTGGCACTGCGGGTCGGAGCTAGATACGTGACCTACTGAGAATTGTTCGATCTTGAAGATCGAGCGGTGGCCGGAAGCTTTAAGTGTAGTAACGTGGCCGAAGATAAACTGTTGGATGGACACCGGAGGGGGGGGTGCCATCCAACGACACATGTAGGCTCTGGGGCGACCTCCTCCGCCGCGGGGCTGGTGGCTAGTTCTGTCCTCCGACGAAGCCACCCATGCTCCGCCTAGCTTGTTCAGACTAGGTGGAGCTTCCCGGAGCCTCCTGAATGAACGCCGGCGAAGCTGGAAGTCCGGGCAAGCTGTGGTAGGGGCTGGAAGAGGTCGTCGACGCCCAGCTGTCAGAGGCGGAGTTCGTCAAGAAAGCTCCGGCCATGACTCCAGCTATTGGCGATTGAGTACCTGCAGGTGTTAATTCTGTAGTCGAAGCATTTATGGAGTGGGGTTCTATGAGTGAAGTGGATCCCCGACGAATGGAGGAATGGGGGGCATACCTCTGTCTCCGGTGAGCAGAGGAGAGGTGGGTCGAAGGTGACCGGTAGCGGAGGAGGGAGAGGAGGTGATCGGAAATATGTGCAAAGGAGACGGGTATACGGTGAAGCTCGGATGATGGACTATGGAGGGTAATCAAGCGTAGAGCGACTTAATTAATTCAGAGAAAATCAAATAAATACAAGGGAAGTCGAGGGACACTTACCTGGGAAATGGCGGAGCGGTGGCCTGTGCGTGAGCTCCGGGGAGAGACTGGTCATTGCTGAACCTCCTCGGTGACCGGAGGCAGCTAGGCGGGGCGGAGCCACCGCGGTCCTGGCCTACCATGGAAAGGGGTCAACATCGGGGGCGAGCGCCATCTTTGCACCTCGATCATCCTTCCCCCTGTCATGGGGAGGAGGAGAGGGGCTAGGCGGAGCCCCGCATAAAGGTGGACGGCATTCATTGGGGCCGAAGGTGAGGTATTTGAAGATCAAAATTGGTGGTTTCAATGGTATGGGCATGTTTTATGGGGAAGTTATAGAGTGAGTAGAGGGGACTCGTGGGATACGTGACAACCTGCGAAAATGAGGGATGAGTGGGACTGATCATGAGGTAGTCGGAAGGTTGTGAGATTAGTGTATGAGGTGGGAAAAATAGGAAGGGGAAAGATGACACGCGAGAGGAAAGTCGTGGGAGAGAGGACGTAGCGCGAGGTAGAAGATGAGTTCTCTGCCGTTGGATCTCGCGATCCAACGACTGAGAAATAGGCGCTAAGGGGCGGATAGGATTAGATTTAGGGCTACATGATCGAAGGGTGTAGGCATCTCCACGTGGCACGCTGAGGGCGAGGCGCCAACTGATGGTTTGGATGCGATCAGTGGGTAGATCAGGCGGTGGAGATCATCTAGGATGATGAGCGGTGAGGATAAGCGGTGAAGGCGGGATCGAGGGGTGCAGATGCCGCCACGTGTCGTGCTGTGGACGAGGCGCTAGCGGGCAACTGTGATGAGATCAGGAGCGTGATCGGATGGTAGAGGAAATGGAGGGAAAGAGCGGTTGAGATGGAAATGGCTGGAGGCGATCGAACGGCAGAGAGGCAACACGCGTGGCCGAAATGAAACGGTCCGCGTGGCGCAACCAGAAGGCGCCACGTGGCCCAATCAGTTTATTGCAACAAAGATTTGAGGGAATGAAGGAGAAAACGACCGAATTTGGAAAAACTCAAGAAATGAAAGTTGTAGATCTCGATGAAATCTACAAGTTTTATGTTGACAAAAAATGGAGATGAGATCAAGTAAAGGTAGAAAATATTTTTGAGTGCGTTTTTAAGGGTAAAAACACCACGAATTTTAGTTTTGACATTTTTTATTTTTAATTTATTCAATGACTTAGATATTTATAGAGATTTGTTTGGTATTTATTGACACTTAGTTTAAGATAGGGGGTTAATTTTAGTGAATTAGTAGCATGAATCAAGGTTTCATCAACCCCCTGTACTTAAACTATGCTCGTCCTCGAGCATCAAAGAAAATGAAGGAATTGGATTAACATCCTTGTGCATGTGCATACAGGATCTGATCTGTTCAAGTCATATCAAATTTAGAGATCCAAAATATTAGAGCTCAACCCAGCATTTATCAAGAGGCACCCAATTCCTCTAGTTATCAAGACTCTACTCTCGTGAACGCAGTCAACACTAAATGTCATACCCTTAGTTTTCATGTACACTTTCAAGTCTGACAACTAAATAGATGGTGGACTGGACGCAAGATTTGATTTATTCCCTAGTATTGAGGATTGTGTCATTTCTTCTATATGTCTCATTGGAACAAGGATTCTCTCTAGTGCCTTATTACGCAAACACATATTTTTGGTGTTGATCAGTGCATCCGTCAAGAGAAGTTGGAGTCGTGTGCACTTGTTTTCATGGGAATACACTGGGGTGTGACTTTTTTGAATACCTACCGTACCTTCTTCACCCAGACTTGTAGCATTTACGATGCAGAGCTCTTTTTTTGGTGCAAGCCCGACTCCTGGTCCTAATAACGGTGATCCAAGTGGACACTTTGAAATGGTTGGGAGCGCTCACCTTTGGCGGAAGCTCTTTGATATTTGACTTTGTGGAATGAGAGCTTTTCTTTGACATTTCATTGCTTCGTAATATTTTTGGCTAGCTCCACTGCTTTTACCAAGAGTTTGCGCACAATGATCAATATTTTTATTTATTTCACATCCTGGCACTTAGGTCAATGTCAAGAGATTCGTATAAGAACCAAGTTCTCATACTGGCTAAAGATGCTTACACTCAGGTTTCATGAAGCCTTCAAAGATTTTATCCCATCCTCGAGCATCATTAGATCAATCCAGACTTAATTTTCTCATCCCAGTCCCTCAAGTGAAGAGTCAACTCATCTCACCGAAACTGCAGTTGTGCATGTGATGTGCTGATCATATTCTTATGGTCGGAGACTAAGCATGCAATATAGCATGCAAATCTAGAAACCTAGGGAAATATGGATGATTAAGTCTAATACCCTGATGGCTAAGGCTGGTTAACTTAAAATCTCGAGACCTCATAAATCAAATTTTCTTGAACATCTCTGATCCTGAGTGAAAGTGAGAATGTAGGGGATTCAATCCAACTCTTCTTTTTTGCAAACTTTAAGAGACATCATAACTGCCTAAACTCAAATAAGCAGATGCATCTGCATTCAGCCAGTATGGGTGTAAGTATAGGCCGGAGCCTGTTGCTTGAGGACGGAGCCTTACGCGATGTCCTCAAACCACCCACTCTGCTAAGGGCGAAACCTCACTGAACGTGGCTATTTATTTGGGTTTAGTAGTCAATTTGACTCCGAAAGATTTTTGAATTTTCTCATTTTTATGAATTTTTGATTAAAGGTTACAACACAAGTTAGACTCATCTTCCTTGAAATCAAAAAGAATTTTCAATACCATGTCACACAAATAAAGATTTTCAAAACATTTTCAAAAATATAGTGTAACATAATATGGAAAGCTTTGAAAATTATTTTGTCCACTTAGTTCAAAGAATTTTACTTTAGCCAAAAAGTTTTAAATTTTTCAAAATTTTCTTTTTTTCAGAATATAGCTAAAGCATATATACTGTATATACGGTATACACCCCTATACTTAAACTTTGTTATGTCCTCATAGTATTAGATGATATAAGTCCATAGGTCCATTTAAATATAGAAAAAATATATGGGAACAGAAGTGGCTCCCCCTATACTTAGTTTAGAAATAACCTAAGTATCGAGGTAAGGAATGATGAGTAGAAAAATCACGGGGACTCGGGTCCCCCCTATACTTAGGTTGAGAGTAGCCTAAGTATGAAGATTGAGGGTTGATGCTAGAAGAGACCCGAGGTGAACAAAGAAGTCGGATGGATATACAAATGAACGGATGAATCTTCGGAGATCAATGGAGTACCTAGGTCTAAGGGAGGTCTTTGGAATATTTATGGCTCAAACAAGCATGCAACACCCCTTTTATTTCACTAACTCACACGTGATACCAACAAATGTTGGTTGATTATCTTGTCAGTTTTATTGGTGATTAAAACATTCTAGTTTACGTGGGCAAAATGTCAAATAAAATCAGCTGCATAAACGCGGGTGTTGCTCTCCCAAAATAAGATTTTACTCCATTTTTTAGGTTGACTTGCAATTAACAGTCCCAATTTATTTTGCTTAAGGTTATCACTGAATTAAGGTGAGCACATCAAGCAGTCATTGCCTACCGCTCATTTGCATTTCCCATTAACCTAGGTGATCAAGCTAGGAGGGGAAATAGAGAAAAGTCATGTAATCGATAAAAACCATGATCTAGGCTAAGAGAGAAAACATGCAATGCCTTAACAAATTTCGTGAAAATTGAACTGAAGTTAAAACCAAAATCATATGTATGCAAGTCGATTGAAAACCACATCTAACATGCTTCTATTAGCGGGGAAGAACATCTTTTAATTTGGCTAAGTGAAGCAATGTTTATGTGCGTCTATATTAAAGGTCTGTTCTACCTACGAGAAAGTACGTAAAGTAAAAATGTGAAAGAAGCTCGAAGAGTCGCGTGCTTGATCCTAAGTCAACACTCAAGTGGGGCGATCCCCACACAACCACATATAAGTCGTTCATTTACAAGCACGAGTCTTCGATCGAAGACCGATGTAAAGACGATTATTACATGCATATGAAATGAAATAAAGTGCGAGAGATTTTTTTCTTCGAATCATCTCCAAAATTGCTTCTGCGGCTCCTTGCAGCGAGGAAGTACATGCTCCTTGCCTCCTTGAATATCAAGGGCCCTGCCACAAAAGCAAAGGTTAGATATCAATCGAAAAGAAAATTTTTATAATGCAAGGCAAATAGACAAATTGACCTATGTAAAAGAAACACTTAATTAAACAAATAAAAATCCAAACAAGACAAAAGATGAGTCGTATCCTCGACAACGGCGCCATTTGACGAACCACAAATTCAACCCTTTAATAGTGTAGAATTAACACTTAGATTGTCATTGCATTCGGGCTAAATAGGTCCATAAAAAACCATTTAATTGATATGTCAATAGAATCAAATGGTTGCATTTATATTTTTCTTGGGCAAGCCCAAGGTCGAACTCAGGGACACGAGTCTCCCTTGTGATATTTGAACTTAAATTAATTTAACTAAGTGTAAAATTAATAATTGTAGGTCAAAGAAATGCATGTAAGCAAGACTATATGCATTTTTTTACTTCCTTTTTATCATGCAAATAGATGCGATGAAATGCAATGCAAAAATATGCCCGAATTATAAGAATACTTGAGCCATTTAATCATAGTCAAAACATGGTCAATTAATGAAGTTATTTTCATTGATGTGAAAATAAGGCATGAGAAGCATTAAAATAAAGACACTGAGATATTGAAATAATACATCAAAATCCATAGTGTCAAATCTGAAATATAAACATGCCATCAAGGAGATAATAAAATGAGCTTCAAATTGCCACTGAAATCGACTCAATCAGAGCTAAGATGCTCAAGATATGCACGAGTGAAGCCAGGGGCATAAATGCGAGAAGACATGAAAGATAAATGGCAAACAGGTCCCTAGGAGGGACTAAAATGCAAATATAATAAAGTGCAGGACCTTCCCTGTAATTGATCCACACGCACGGGGGTATTTTTGCAATTATTAGAACCCAAGGGGGTATCAGTGCAAAATACCCCATGCGCACGTAGTCTGCATGTGAGCTCATGACCTGATTGCAATTTGGAGAAGTTGGATGGACCTTCCTGCAAATTATCATGGTCGCACGTGACCGGCACGTGCGATCTAGTCTCAGTGAAGATTCAGGCTTGGAGGAGGGTTGGGACAGCTTCGGCTAGGCTTGGCAAGTACGAGCCTTGAGGCTTGGGCTCGTATGGGGCTCGGATTTTGCTCAGGGTTCTCGAGTAAGGTTCGGATGCTCCGAGCCTAGCGGTCTAGCGCTGCGGGTCAGAGCTAGATACGTGGCATGCTGACAACCATCCGATCTTGAAGATCAAGTGGTGGCTGGAAGCTCTAATTGTAGTTGTGTGGCCGAAGATAAACCATTGGATGGACACGGGGGGTGCCATCGAACGGCACCTCTAGGCTCTGGGCTACCTCCTCCGCTGCGGGGCGGGCATCTAGTTCGTCCTCTGGCGAATCCACCCATGCTCCGCCTAGCTTGTTCGGACCCAGTGGAGCTTCCCAGAGCCCCCTAAATGATCGCCTTTGAAGCTGGAAGTCCGGACGAGCTGTGGCAAGGTCTGGAAGAGGTCGTCGACGCCCAGCTACCGGAGGCGGAGTTCGTCAAGAAAGCTCTGACCATGACTCCGGTTATTGGAGATTGAGTACCTGCAGGTGTTAATTCTGTAGCCGAAGCATGTATGGAGTGGGGTTCTATGAGTGAAGTGGATCCCCGGCGAATGGAGGAATGGGGGACATAGCTCTGTCTCCGGCGAGTGGAGGAGAGGTGGGTCGGAGGTGACCAGTAGCAAAGAAGGGAGAGGAGGTGATCAGAAAGATGCGCGAAGGAGATGGGTATACGGTGAAGCAAGGAGATGGGCGATGGAGGGTGATCAAGCGTAGAGCGACTTAATTAATTCAAAGAAAAGCAAATAAAATACAAGGGAGGTCGAGGGACACTTACCTCGGCAATGGCCGGGCGGTGGCCTGTGCGCGATCTCCAGGGAGGGACTCTGGTCATCGCTGAACCTCCTCGGCGATTGGAGGCAGCCAGGCGGGGTGGAGCCACTACGGTCCTGGCCTACCATGGCCAAGGGTCAACACCGGGGGTGACCACCATCTTTGCGCCTCGATCATCCTTTCCCCTATCACGGGGAGGAGGAGAGGGGCTAGGCGGAGCCCCACGTAAAGGTGGACGGCATTCATTGGGGTCGGAGGCGAGGTATTTGAAGATCGAAATTGGCGATTTTAATGGTGATGGCATGTTTTGCGGGGAAGTTATGGAGTGAGTGGAGGGGACTCGTGGGATGCGTGATGACCCGTGAAAATGAGGGATGAGTGGGACTGATCATGAGGTAGACAAAAGGTTGTGAGATTAGTGGACGAGGTAGGAAAAATAGGAAGGGGAAAGATGACATGCGAGAGGAAAGTCGTGGGAGAGAGGACGTAGCGTGAGGTAGAAGATGAGTTCTCTGCCATTGGATCTCACGATCCAATGGCTGAGAAATAGGCACTAAGGGGCGGCTGGGATTAGATTTAGGGATACACGATCGAAGGGTGTAGGCATCTCCACATGGCAAGCTGAGGGCGAGGTGGCAACCGACGATTTGGATGCGATCAGTGGGTAGATCCGGCGGTGGAGATCGTCTGGGATGATGAGCGGTGAGGATAAGGGGTGAAGGCGGGATCGAGGGGTGCAGATGCCACCACGTGTCGTGCTGTGGATGATGCGCTAGCGGGCGGCTGTGATGAGATCAGGAGTGTGACCAGACGGTAGAGGAAATGGCAGGAAAGAGCGGCTGAGATGGAAATGGGTGGAGGCGATCAAATGACAGAGAGGCAGCGTGCATGGCGCGAAATGAAACGGGACGCGTGGCGCAACCAGAAGGCACCACGTGTCCCAATCCGTTTATTGACAATGATTTGAAGGAATGAAGGGGAAAACGACCGAATTTGGAAAAACTCAAAACATGAAGTTGTAGATCTCGATCAGATCTACATGGTCATGTTGACCAAAAATAGAGATGAGATCAAATAAAGGCAGAAAATATTTTTGAGGACGTTTTTAAGGGTAAAAACACCACGAATTTTAGTTTTGCAATTTTTTATATTTTTAATTTATTCAATGACTCAGATATTTATAGGGATTTCTCTGGTTTTATTGACACTAAGTCTAAGATAGGGGATTAATTTCAGTGAATTAGCAACATGAAACATGGTTTCATCACTCACTCTCCAATAGGGTTAGCCCTCTATTGACTTGTGAAAAGATTTTATCTGCAAAAAAAAATAAAATTGAAAAGATAAAAATAGTCGAACCTTTACAAGTACACTTGAGTTGAGTTGGTTAATCCCAAACTTGTTTGGTGTTTGTTTTGATTTAAATTAAGTCCAAAGATCAATCCTTCACATTTGTATAATTTTTCATTTCATCTGTTATTCTCTTTGACCCTCGCTCACTTTGAGCCATTCTACTATTTTACACTCCTTTTTTTCTTATCTATCACTATATCTTCCATCCTTCATCGATCTCCCTCTTGACCTTTGAAATGGTGACTCATGGATGGATTGACTGGGACCCTGCGGACACCCATATCGATTCCATTGAGCCGGCATCTCCAATAATTCGGTGTGATTCTCGAGAACCCAATTCGGACTTTGCGAACCGATCTCCAGACTCCCTGCCTTCTTTAATAATTTGAGATCACTCTTGTCCTGAACTCTGATCATTTTAAATGGAAACAGATTTCACTCCTTACTCTTCTCTGTCCTTATTGAAGTTATGTGTTGACCTTAACAAAGAATACTTCTCCACATCTGATGCTTCAATCCAGACGATCGAGGCATTTTTCCATATGCACAACAAGACCGATCTGGAGCTCGAGATTTTATCAGATCCAAATTCAGACATGGATCTCACAGGATGAGGGAAGGGACCTTAGCACCCACCACAACCATAATAAGGCAAGCAACTAGATCAGAATGTCATGAATGTTCAATTGCTCGCATTTGTCTAAGCAACCCAGTAGCAACTCACATACCAGGCATTGTCGTAGGTCGCCTTCCAAGACATGCTCAATGATCTAAGGAGAAGGAGAAACAATACGGTAGTAGAAGAGAAAGAAAGAGAAGATAGACCTCGTGGAGGACCGGCAGATGAGCCGAGAGGAGAGAGGACCAAGCCTACTCTCAAGGAGACTTACAACCCTGGAACCGATCAAATGACCGAGTGGATCCAAATCCCACTAATCCATGCACATTTCGAGTTGAAGCCTCAACTATTAGCTCTTCTTCCCACCTTAAACAGGAATGCGAATGAAGAACCTTACATCCTACTACAGCAGTTTGCTCGCATATGTGGTACACGTACTACCCTAACATACCATTAGGCATAAACAAGATAACGATGCTTCCATTCAGCCTTCAGTATAAGTCACTCTACTGGATCATCATCAGGGGAGAGTCATCATGACCTGGGAGGAGCTCAAGTCAGCATTCCTTCACAAATTCTACCCTCTCAATCGAGCCAGAATTACCGATTTATCCAAAGCAATGCACGAATCCATCCATGAAGCTTGGGAGCGTGTTAGATTTTTACAAGAGAAATGTCCCCACCATGATATTCCTTGGACCAACCTAGTCCAATATTTCTTTAGGGGACTGACTCGAGAGCCAGAGGCTCATAGATACCGCGTGTGGTAGGTCAAACTTTAACAAAGATGAAGACATCATTTGGTAGATCTTTGAGGAAATGATCGAAGGAGAGGTTGCCTTATTGTTGTCTCGCACATATCAATACCAACCACAGATCCAATAGAAGTCAATTCATATGGCGACATCTCATGATCCTGATAGGGATGAAAGCTCAAATCTGAGTATTATTGGGAGCCACCTATCCAAAGTGGACATAATCGAGAAACAATCACAATATTTTGAAAATTTAAATGTGATCAAATAGAGGACTCAAAATATGAGTAAACTAGATTAAATCACTAAACAACTGGAGTTGCTGGTGAGAAAAATTAACTCTTGCCAGTCAGTGTCAACATGAGTCATGACTCCTACCGAGATGAAGGATCCATCATCGTCTCAAACCCCTCAACAGAGTTGAAGGCAACCGGTGATCCAACACGTGTACTATATGCGAGCCCATGAGTCGACATTATGCGAGCAGCCACAACAGCATTTGGGTGTCTACCAGCCTGAGCTTCATATTCTTCCAGATCCATGTTCTACACCTCGACCTCTCATTCAGGAGGTGAATGGTGCATGGTCAAATGATGCACAACTGGACCGTCTAGGCTGACATCACCAGGGCTAGTCTTTCGTTTCTCGTCCATTCCCTCAACATCAAGAAGGGAGATTTGTCCAAAATACCCAGCCTTAGCAGCACCAATCTCCACAATATCAAAGAAATTGGAGACAAAATTCCTACGAACAACTGGCATAACATCAACACCGTTTATATCAGCAATACATGGTTGCTCCATATCAGCAGTATCCTCCTCAACATTATCAGTACCCTTCTCCTAAGCATAATTCTCAATATTCCTATCAACAGCCACCACACCATTCCCAGTCTCAGCGTGGCCATCATGTTGAACCATTCGAGTCTTCTCCTGTGAACCCAACCTTGGAATACTTGGCTCAGTTGATGAAGAGCCTTGCATAAATGAGTCAGAAGCTAGATGACAGTTGAATGGTGCATGGTCAAATGATGCACAACTGGACCGTCTAGGCTGACATCACCAGGGCTAGTCTTTCGTTTCTCGTCCATTCCCTCAACATCAAGAAGGGAGATTTGTCCCAAAATACCCAGCCTTAGCAGCACCAATCTCCACAATATCAAAGCAATTGGAGACAAAATTCCTACGAACAACTGGCATAACATCAACACCGTTTGTATCAGCAATACATGGTTGCTCCATATCAGCAGTATCCTCCTCAACATTATCAGTACCCTTCTCCTAAGCATAATTCTCAATATTCCTATCAACAGCCACCACACCATTCCCAGTCTCAGCGTGGCCATCATGTTGAACCATTCGAGTCTTCTCCTGTGAACCCAACCCTGGAATACTTGGCTCAGTTGATGAAGAGCCTTGCATAAATGAGTCAGAAGCTAGATGACCTCATCACTGCCGAAGACATCCATTTCAGCATAGGTTGAGGAGAACCCCAACAACTTTAGGAAAAGAGAGAAGGTAGTTTGTGATGTCCCATCCGGTCTAACAGAGTCAGATGGGCTTGATATGTTTTTCTCTGATGTTTTCATTCTCAGAAGCTATAGGACTTTGCAGTCTTCTATCACCTTAAAGGGGAAAAATAAAGCTTCAACTGGTGAATCATCATCTTCTGCATCAGCCGATCCAATGGTTGGACCAATTGAGGAAGAATAAGACAAAGGAGAATCACCAGAAATAGAAAATAAAAAATCAACAAATTCTAAAAGAACAAAATGACAGCAACAACCGAAGCGACGCTGGGTTAACAATGGATAGGACCACACCGGCAGTCATTCCCACCTCTCGTGGATGATTACATTCCATTTCGTTGTCCATTAGTACATTTAGATGTGGACATTAATTTTGATGTAAATAAGAATAGTACTTCTATTTTTGATTTTGTACATATTCCATTTCCTTATGCAATGCAAAATCCAAAAAAAGTAGAAAATCGAAACATCCTTATTTGACCCTGATATGGTCAAAAGTATTCAGAATCATGTTCTTAAAATGCCTCAGCTTAAGGCTATCAAATAGGTACAGAATGTCAAGAAAGGGCTAAAGGAGGCATGTACCTCAAAGAGACATCTGCAAAGAGTCCAAGAGAGAATGCGAAGCACATACTGATCGTGGCTACTGTCAACGCAATCACCAATCTCCCTAGCGAAAAGAAAGACATGGAGCTTCTCTTGTCAGATGCTAGATGTTCGAACAAGAGTTTGACCGAACATTCTTGATAGCAGATTGTCCATCCATCTAATGTCTACATCACTGCTCAAAGAATTTGGATTGGATTGGACCGCTCAAGTATACCAGAATGATTTTGGAGTTTGCAGATACATCCATCATGTGGTCCAAGGGCATTTTGGAGGATGTCATTGTCACCATAGAAGGCATACAAATCCATGTGGACTTCATTGTGCTCGACATAAACACCTCAGCTCATTTACTTCGTACCTCAGTTATACTTAGATGACCGTTCTTTAGAACAACCAAAACAGTGGTGGACTACGGTATCATACAGATCACTTTTGTTTGAGCAATGACAAGGAGCCCAACAAGACGATCCTGGTACTGAAACCGCTAGATTCTACATCAGATGAGGATGAGCATGCACAACATAGAATAGAGGACTGTGATTTTCTAGTTGATATTTGAGATACAAATTTGTTTATAGATGAAATTGAGACTTACTAATCCTCTCCATGGAGGAAAAAGTGGATAGCACAGTTGAATTCGTAGTTGTCTTTGAATGTGAGATCTTTGCTGATTTTCTTTATGAATTCATTGTTGACCACCTGTACTTGCCAAAGTAAGAGGAAATTATCAAAGATTTTGTGAACAAGATGATATTATTGAAAATTTATGTGCATCATTGAACTCAGAGCTTGCGTTGCCAATGGTGGACAGTTTACAATTGATGGCTCTGACATCACTGCCCTGCACAGTTGTCGAAGTTGCTACTGAACTGATTCATGACCCACCTGAGCTAAAATCGTTGCTAGCAAACATGAAGTATGCCTTCCTTGTCAGTGAATAGAACAAGTTCTCGATCATCATAAATTCACAACTGACCAAGGAATAAGAATCTCACCTTGTTGAGGTTCTGGAAAGAAACCGCAAGATGATATGCTGGAAAATTTCAGATCTCCATGGGATAAATCATTCACTATGTTCCCATCACATCTACCTTCAAGAAGAAAATAAACCCTCCTGAGAATTTCAACGCGGATTTAACCCCAATCTCCGGAGCTTGTTATGAAAGAAATTATCAAATGCTATGATGTAGGTTTCATATATCCCATCTCCAACTAAAAATAGGTGAATCCCATGCATGTTGTGCCAAAGAAAGTAGAGATCACCATAGTGAAGAATGATAATGGAGAGGAGATCCCAACCGGAGTTCCAACTTCTTATTGCATCTGTGGAGATTACATGCTCTTGAATCTAGCGACCAAGAAAGATCATTTCCACTTCCCTTCATCAACCAAATAGTCGAAAGACTGGCCGTGAAGGAGTATTTATATTTCTTGGATAGATACTATGGTTATAAGTAAGTTGCAATTGCTCTAGAGGATCAAGAAAAGATCACCTTCACATGTCCATTCGGGACATATGCCTTTCGTAGAATGCCTTTCAGATTATGCAATGTTTCGAAGACATTCCCAGTGATGCATGTTGA
>JAZKJV010009266.1:600000-832561 GCA_037367405.1 Ottelia alismoides | reverse complement strand
TTTTTTTTTTCAACAACTTCTGTACAACATATCTACATGGTGCAGCATATAAGAAATTTCCCCTTGAGCCAGTAGACTATCCCTCTTTTGAAGCTTTATTGCAACCCACAGCTTCTGTCTTTAGCTTTCAAAACCACTAGACCAAGTTGAGGTGCACTTCCTTCACTATAAGAAGAAGAGAGGTTCCGCCTAGAAGTACTACCCTCATATGCTACCCCAAGCCAAAGGAAACTGCCTCCCTCACCACCTCATCCATGGAGAGCCATGTGTAAAGTGCAGGTGCAAGTGAAGCCATTGTCTCTGAGAGTCATGCAGGTGCAAGAGTGGCATGATTCTCATATCAGCCACAAGCATTTTGAGATTGGACAGAAAGTATGGCTGTTTGATGCGAGGCTTAGATTATTTCCAGGGAAGCTACAAAGCAAATGGAAAGGACCCTATTTGATCAGAAAGGTACACGATAACGGTAGCATTGATATCTCTGAGTTATCTTCTGAGAGTACCTTCCGAGTGAACGGCCAGCGGCTCAAACCATTTCTAGATCATGAGCCGCGGGACGTTATTATTGCCGCTATTCATTTTGCATGAGATGTGGTCTTTTGACTCACATCTTTTACATCTCACGCCTGATTCTCACTGTTCTTCCGCCTGTATAGATCCAGTTGTCCATATCATTCTATTCTTTGGTCCCACATCCAGTCTCTCATCTTATGATTATGCTATACTTAGGGTGTACTTTACCCTAAGTATAGGGGGATGTCGGACCTGTGAGTATTCTTTTCATTCTTTCTGCTCTTGTTTTTGCTGCCTATACTTAGGGATATTTTACCCTAAGTATAGGGGGGGCAGATTCTGTATATTCATCACTCGGCTTTCCCTTCATGTACAGCTTTCTATACTTAGGATTAGTTAATCCTAAGTATAGGGGGAGACCACCGAGTTCCTCTCATTTTATTCATTCATTCGGTCCTGTACTTAGCCATTCCTTTTCACTTCCCTTTTACTAAGCACGAGTTATGTCTTCTTCATCGCTCTTGATCACTCTGAGGACATCGTTCGAGCTAAGTATAGGGGGGGTGTGTATATATTTCATATATACTTTAGCCATAACTCGTACTTTGTGTGAGTGTGTTAATAAATAAAATGGCTAAAAATCACAAAATTTTTAAAATTTTTCATGTACATAAACCTCTTTTATTCTTGCACATACATAGCTAGTGTACAAAGTATTTTTGTAAAAATGATTTCAAAAATCTTTTGTGTAAAGCTTGTGTAAATATTTTGTATCAAAATTATGTATATAGTACAAAATTTTACCAAAATGTTTTGAAAATCAAAAGTTTGCAAAAATCTTGTGTAAATGTTTGTAAATATCTTTTTGCATAACTTGCACTTCATGCATCATTCATGATTTCAAAACATTTGTTTCAAAAATATTGCATGATTGTAAAATATTTGTAAATAGCATCTTGTGTACATATATGTATATAGTTTTTCCTGGATGAGAGTTGACATTTAAACTAAGCCTGGAATTAAATTGAGAAATGGAGCTTGAATAAGATCTTAATCCACTTAACTTCAAGAGGAACCTTGTAGGACTTAGGGTTAAGGCTTTTCAGGTCCATAAGGACTTAATTCTTTGAGTCCACTAGGCTATGAGCATATGTCATCTTGATGAGCCTAAGTAGAGCACTTAACAACACACGCATGACTCTCAGAGACAATGGCTTCACTTGCACCTGCACTTTACACATGGCTCTCCACGGATGAGGTGGTGAGGAGGCAGTTTCCTTTGGCTTGGGGTAGCATATGAGGGTAGTACTTCTAGGCGGAACCTCTCTTCTTCTTATAGTGAAGGAAGTGCACCTCAACTTGGTCTAGTGGTGTTGAAAGCTAAAGACAGAAGCTGTGGGTTGCAATAAAGCTTCAAAAGAGGGATAGTCTACTGGCTCAAGGGGAAATTTCTTATATGCTGCACCATGTAGATATGTTGTACAGAAGTTCTTGAAAAAAAAAAATGCAAAAATACAAAAAGAACTCCAAAAAAGTGGTGGGTCGGATTGAAAATTTAATAACCCCACCGGAGTATAAAGCAAAAGCTTATGGTATCCATGTTACATCTCATGAAGCTTGCAGCGGGAGACTTAGCTACACTGGCTAAGCTTCCAAAACTCTATACTTCTACCCCCTCTTCTTGAGCCGGTTGCACTTGAACTTAGAAGGGAATACCCCGCTTCTCGAGGAAAGAGTTGCTAGACTGAGGCATTAGAGTTACCAGGTTGAGGGAGGTTGTGTCTTTATTACTTCTGAGGTGGGGAGCCACATATCACTTACACCGCAAGGAAAGATTCATGGTCATTAGAGTTTGTGTATGTAGACTTGTTCTGATCTGGTTTATTGAGGAGTCTTGCCCATAGATTGGTGGAACTTGGAGGCTGTTGAGTTTTAAGCTTAAGTCCAAATAGGGTTCCGACACATTAATAATCCAAAGATCTGATCGAGCTCCATATTTCAATTTAATGAAGGAAAATTTAATAAGTCAACCTTGATCCATGTACATCCTCTTTTTCTTTTTCTTTTTCTTTCTTTTTCACTTCTTTTTCAAATAAGTGTTTGCTAAGGGACTAGCAAAGTTAAGCATAGGGGGGTGATGAATACCCATTCATCACTCTTTATTCTTCTATTTTAGCTACAAAAACCCTTTGCAAATACATGTAGATATGTGTAAATACAAATAATTACCAAAAGCATGCATTGTGTAAAAACCTATAATTAGCATGTTTTTGTGCACAAAATAAAAGAATAAAGAGCAAAAAGAAAAAGAGGGAAATATTTAGAATAAATATTGAGCAACTTAACCCAAGGGAGGGCTCAGCATGGGCCTGACCGCATAAAAGCCAAAGTAGAGGGAGATAGGGGCTCACATATGTATATATTTGTAAATAATAAAACTATATATTTTCCTCACCCAAAAAAAATATGTTGTAAATATTTGTATATATTTTATAGAAACTATTAAAAAAAAATAAAAAGATGAAAAGCAAAAAGATCAAAAATACCCTTCCTTCACCATGTACACACCATTGTATTTATTTCACCCTATAAATAAATTCAATTATTTTCTAAACTTTTTGTAAATATTCTATGTTACATATTGTAAATACATAAAATAACAAGAAACAAAACAAAAATCAAATAAAAATTACAAAATTGAAAATACAAAAATACATTGTATAAATACCATGTATATAAATGTATTCAACCATTTATTTCACCCTTGTATATAAGTGATAAAAATAAAATAAAAATATTCTTTTATTCCTCATTTTATCTTGTAAATAAATAAAATACAAAATGAGCATAAAAATACATAAAAATAACAAATAAAAAAATCAAAAATAAAAACTCCATATAATGTACATATACCTATATATATAGCTACCCTATTTTTATTTCCAAAAATTAATTAAAAATCACCAAAAAATAGAAAAAAATAAAAGAAAAATATTTCATGTTTTGAGTTTTCTTTAATTCGGCCTATTTCTACCCTAAAATAAATAAACAAAAATCGGGCACACGTGGCCGCTCCTGATTGGTCCACGGGGGACTGTTGACCCCGGTCAACTCCCCCGCGGACTCCTTCCTATTCTGGACGACGCGCGCCGCCCCGCCTTCTCCGATTTTCCCACGCGTTTCCAGGCTGTCTCCCACGCATACCCCATGCCCGGATTCCTCGCCGTTCATCCTCTCCCTCGCCGGATCCTTCGCCATCAAATCAACACTTTCCATCGCCGTCCCCACTCAACCCTAATCGACGCTGTCACCTTATATATTCGCACCTCCGCCGCCTCCGCGCCCCATCTTTGGCCCTTCTCCTCCTTCCCAGTGACCTCCATAGGCTTCGCGAGAGTGACAGCAAGCGTCTGCCCTTGTTGCAGTGAGGCGAGGAAGCGAATCCATTGATCCGGCGATTCTCGCCGTCCTTGCTCCGCCGCCGGCGTCGAGCATCGAGCCTCAGGCCTTGACGCCCTTCGAGGCTACGACCCGGAGTTAGCCATGCTCCAGCACAGTCTACTGCAGCCATCAGGTAGTCGATTAGCTCTTCCATTTCTCCCAATTTCCGATTTCGCCCAAATCGCATCTCCGACGTGCTTCTCTGATTCCGACTATCCCGAGTACCCTTTCGATCATCGGAGCACCTTGTCATCTCCGCCATCTCCCCACGCACCTTCTACGCCCTTTCACTCAACCCAGATCGCACCGGATCTGGGAATCGAGCTCCCCCGCCGACCACCTTCGCCGGAGCTCGCCATCTCACCGCACCGATCACCTTCACGCCACCTAACCGGGTCGAGGCAATTTGCCCTCGACCCGTGAGTCTTCTGGTTTACTTTTCAGGTCGAATTGAGGGTGTCTGAAGCCCTCCGCCATCCAGCCAGGAGCTTCATCTCCGCCGACTTCGCCGGAGCTTTTCAGAGCTCGGCTAGGTCATCGGAGACTACCACCCACCACGGAGCTTCACCGCGGATCTTTTCCGACCTTCAGAGGGCTCACCGGAGGATCCTAGCGCACGCACGAGCCCGGCGAAGTTCGCCGGGGATCCGTTCTTCCAGGACCTCCAGCCGCCGTTGATTGCATCTCCTCGCTCCAGTTCAGATCTTGGCCGTCCATCCTTGGAGCTACCAGTACCGTCCGATCAGAGGAGGAGTGATCTGGAGCGCCCACCAGCCGCAGCCGTTCGATCTACACGTGGCGCGCATCCAACGCTTCATTAATAAAGGGGTAAATATCATAGGGCCCCCTCGTAGTTTGTAGTTTCATTTTTAGTCCTGTAAGTTGTCGAGTCAGTTATTTATTTTCTGGGATATTTGCACTAAGGACCTCGTACTTATTTTATTTGCACTTATACCCCCGCCTGTTTTGAGCCACGTGCGTCGTCACGTGTTATTCTGGGTTATTTGCAATATATGCCCTGTAGTTCTGGATGTTATTCATTGAATAAAATGTTTTGTTTATTTGCATATATACCCCTGTGAACACTTTATATTCGCATGTGCGTTTTATCTTGGGATATTTGCATATAAGCCCCTGGACTTTTGATACGAGTTATCAATAGGTCCTTGGAACTTATTTTTATTACATTTAGGTCCTTGAGTGCCCCAGTCACGTGCTTGGCACGTGACTTCTTGGGTATTTTGCACCAGGACCCCAGAACTTTTGGGTATTTGCACATAGGTCCCTGTGCACAGTGCCCCACCTTTATTTTTGAATAAAATATCAAACGACCTCCAAATCTAATGAGATTTTGACACATGGCTCCTGCCATGGTCTAGGAATTTCTATGATTTTTGGGGACATTTTGATTTCATTTATTATTTTTAAAAATTCAAAAACCCCTATTTTTGCTACTGTTTGACTTTAAAAATACCAAAAAAATCTAAAAACTCCACCAAAAATTCTAAAAAAAATTAGGTACTGTTTCTTGCTTGTTGTTTGATTTTCTAGCCAATTTTGGCTATTGTTCATCACTTAAAAACCCTAAAAATTGAAAAACCCTTAAAAACTCATAAAAATTGTAATAAATAAATTAAAAATCCAAAAACAATAATTAGGGTGCCTAAATTTTCCTTATTCTTCCTAGATTATAGGAAAATTACCTTCAGGGCTTTTTGAGATCCAAAATTATTTTATTTTTGGGTCCTAAGCCTTGCTGGACAGTACCCTCTGTTTTTCGCATTGTTTGATTTTTAATAAATAATTTACCCATTAGAAAAATTCCAAAAATTCACCAAAAACAGTAAAAAACTTAAAAAACATAAAAACCATTTTTCCTTAATTTTTGCATCATTTTTGGTGTGTTTAATAAATTGTTGAAGTTCCCTTGTATTTACTTTCTCTTATTTTCTCATCTTTTAAAAAAAATCTAAAAAATATAAAAACAAACAAAAACCAATAAAAAAGGCATTTTCTTGGATTTCTGACTACATCGTAGGCCGCAAGGCCAATCTGTGCTCCTTGTGTTCGACCCTGGGAGCTATACCAGGTTAATCCTATAGCAGGACCACTTCTCTGTGTTTCATTGATTTTATCTTCATTTGAGTGGTTCATTTTCTTGATTGACCCAGCCCGAGTGATTGAGGTCGCAACGACCTATTATTTTCTACACCTTTACCTCTGTCATTCGGGCGGTCGTCAGAATGGCGCCGTTGCCGGGGAGCACGGCTTTGTAGTCATTTTTTTTCCATATTGTCTCTCTACATTATAACTGTTTTCTGACACTCTCTCTTTCTAATTTTTGTGCGAGGTACTACGTGGAGAACTTGGAGTACACTTTTTGAGGATCCGCACGGGAAGAAGAGCAGGAGGAAGAGAGAGAAGAAGAAGAAATTTTCTACTTAGAGAGAGAGAGAGAACAATTTTTTGTAATAATTTAGGACTTGGACTTTGAACTGTGGACATTTGTAACTTAGTGGGTCTGTTTCGCCGAGCACCGGTGTGCTCGGGGGACCCATTTGGATTTTCGCGGCTTTTATCGTGGTTTTGATAGCTAACTGCCTTTTCCGGTGTTTCTCGCGGTTTAGCCCCTAGACATAGGAATTTTGATTGATTGTGACGTAAATTTCTAAGGCCCAACACCTAATAGAATATCTGTTCCTATAGAACGTAATTGGACCTTAATAAAATTCACTGAAAAAGTTAGTTTAATTGGATTTGAGACCACGTGCCGTGAGGAGTCACATACAGGCGCTGGCAGGACCCGTTGTGGCGGGCACCGAGTGACTCCCAAGATCGGACTCCGGACTCGATTCGGTTAGCTAACTATTGTTCTTCACGATCAATAGAAATTGCTTGTCTAAGGCCGGTTTTTCCCGTTGCACCATTTAGGTAGTTTTATTCTGTCTTTAAATTCTGCGCGGATCACTTGCATGTAGAGTGCTGGAGACAAGGTACGCATTTCTTTCTCTGCATGCATCATTGATTTCTTCGCGCATCGGCTTTTTCGTCTTCTCCCTCTGTTTTTGGCTTAATCATCAGGAGAATCGGAAAAACCGTTAGGCCGCTTGTATTTATTTTGAAAAAAATTAAAAAGAAAAACAAAAAAATTGGGACTGGATAACATTATTGACCCTAAAAGACACTCACATTAAAAATTTGTCTTGGGGAGAGCAACCCCCTCATTGTATGGTTTGGATGCGCGAGAGAGTGACTCGTACCCTAGGTAGAACCCTCCGGTGTTATTTCTAGCTGACTACCGACTCTTCCGTGCGGGCCAGTCGGTTGGAGTAGCATCGGGTATCCTAACAGGTCACGTAAGCGCTCTGATATCTTGTATGTTCACCAAATAAAATTGACAAGATAAATTGACCGAGCTTTCACGGTCTTCAGATTGTGTTGCGTTGGTGAACCGGGGGTTTGCTTTGCGATCATATTTTCTCCAGATCCCATCCGCTCAACTCGCCAAGATCAAGATGATGGGTAGACGATCTCTTAGGCAGCCTCTGGCTGCACCGCTTTCAGGCGCGTCTACTCCATCATCTAGGTTGGCCCGTGAGAGTCGAGACCAACTCTCCGGGCCCGAGTTTGATTCCACCCTGTTCCCCCTCGATCCCTTTTCTTCTGCTACTGAGAGACATGAGCCCGAGGAGAGACGAATTAATTTGACAGAACCTGAGTTAGGCTCATCTGATTTTGCAGACGTCCCTATGGCCGGAGCCGGCAGTTCAGACGATCGCCAGCCCGAACATTTTGTCTTAGACCAGGGAGCGATTAACTCCACCCTGATCGCGTCATTAGAGACAGTTCAGCAACAGTTACGCGATCAGGGGGCATTCATGATAGAGATGAGGAGGGAGTTGGAGCGGCTCCGAAGAGAGCGAGACGAGCCGAGCGAGCCGGAGGACATTCCTGACGCTGATGCAGAGGCAGCAGCCGCAGCAGCAGTTGCCGCAGCAGCGGCAGCCGCCGCCGCAGCAAGACCGATGCGGGAGCTTCACAACCCTGGATCTACACTGATGCACCAGTGGGTGGTGATACCTGCTATCGTGGGGGATTTCAAGTTCCCTCCGAACACCCTGCAGATGCTTCCGCATTTTCACGGACTCGCCACTGAGGAACCCCACCTCCATCTCCAGGAGTTTTTGATGATCTGTAGCACTGTCCACGACCGTCGTGTGGACCAAGATACGATTCGGATGATGGCCTTCCCTTTTTCACTGGCAGATAGAGCAGCCGCCTGGCTGAAACATTTAGGGAAGTTTGTTTACACCTGGGAGCAGCTCCGCACCGAGTACTTGAACAAGTACTATCCACTCGGGCGGACGAATGCAGCGAGGGCCCTGATCAACAACTTCTCCATGCTCCCTAATGAGCAATTTCACGAGGCATGGGAGAGGTTCAGAGAGCTTCTGGATAGATGCCCACACCACGACATTTCGAAGCCGAACCTAGTTCAGAGCTTCTTTAGTGGGCTGACACCAGAGCTTCAGGGTCTGGTGAACGCTTCTTGCGGCGGGTCCTACTTTGCCAAGGACCACAACCAAGTCTGGGCCATCTACGAGGAGATGGCAGAAAATTACATGGTGATGTCCCAGACTCGGTTGTACACACAGAGATCTCAGCAGCCGCCAGGACCCGTGCAGTATCAGCGGATAGCACGGGTTGATGCAGGTCCATCCAGTTCGTCCACAGTTGCAGCCGCACAGGCAGAGTCGGCCGCTGCGGACATGGGGATTATCAGCGAGAAGTTGGACCGCATGGAAATCATAGAGAAGAAGCAGTGCCAGGGCATAACTCAGATGGAGGAAATGGCACAAACTCTGAGCGACATGAAGACCCAGCTCTTGTGTCTTCAGGAGGCACAGACGGCTCCTCAGCCCCGTCTTCTGTCGCGAGGCGATTCCGGCGGCAGCCGCAGCTCGTCCCAGCGCTCCAGCTCCTTGCAGCAGCCTAGACAAGTTCACCTTGTACAGGCGGAGCCGTACCAGCAGCAGCAGCCCTCTTACCAGTCACCACCATCTCCAGACTTACAGATGGTGGTATATCAGCCGGATCAGCCTCTGGATGTATTACCACCAGCCCCTTACGATGCGGAACCGTTGATGGATGTCAACGGGATTTGGTATGACCGCCCTCAACCTGGAATCCGACGAGACCATCCCGGATTCAGGTGGGGGAATGGGGGTAACCAATCCCAACAGCAGCCAGCCGGTCAGGGAGGGCAGTACTCCCAGCAGAGAGATCACCAGCAGCCCCCAGCATACCAGCCATCATCCTTCGTACCTCGTCCCTACCAGCAGCAGGGACAGAATTGGAGACGTGAGCAGCAGGCTCACCAGCAGCAGCATCATTCCTCTTACCCCTCTCAGCCGCAGCAGCACCAGGTCCAGCAGCCTCATTACCAGAGAGGCAACCCGTCGGGTTCCCATGAGAGCCCCGCCATGGATGATCTAGCCCGCCTCTTCACAGAGCAGCAGGCTACATTTAGACGGGAGATGGACGAGTTCCGCCAGGAGATGCGGGACCTGATGAGAGGGAAGGCCGCCATCCCTGCACAGATCGAGCCTAATCCGAATAACTTGAAGAGGAAATCTGAGCAGGTAGTTCACACTGAGCCTACCACTTCTAGTGACTCATTTGATGTTATCTCGTCGGATCTATTTGATGCTGATTTTGTCACACTTAGGAGCGGTAGAAGACCAGCAGGAGGCGTCTCATCTGAGCGACAACACGATGATCCATCTAGAGCGCCAGATGAGGAAGAGGAGAGCGGTACTGAGGCCGCCGTTTCACCAGATCGAGGAGGTGGTACTGACGCCACCAGCAGAGCCGAGCCCGACCGCGGTACTGAGGCCGCAAGACGTCTAGTTGTAGAGCCAGCTAGAGGTGGTACTGAGGCCACCAACATTCATTCTGATAGAAATGTTGTCTTTCCTCGCATGAATGTATCTCAGAACTCTGATTTGAATAAAGGAAAAGGTTTAGTTTCTTCTGATCCCACTGTGGTGAATGATGTTTGTGAGGATCCGGTCATAGAACCGTCTAGACCTATTCCTAGTCCTTCATCTGAGAAGGACCCTGTGATCCCCTTTCCTAGAGCCCTTGAGTTGGGGAAGGGGAAGAAAAAAGAAAAAGATCCAAAAAAGAGAGAGCAGGAGGAGTTCAGCCAGGGCATGATAGACCGATTTCACATTCAGCTGACCCTCAATGAGGCTTTGCAGCACATTCCTCTTCTTCAGCGATCCCTAAGAGATAGGACTACAGTCAGAAGGAAGAAGAGGAACAAGACCGCAGAAATTCATGTGCTAACAAAAGCCACGTGTTACGCGATCCAGAACCATCTGCCGACTAAGAGGCCAGATTTAGGGGCCCCGTATGTCAGATGTCAGATTAATGAGCAGAGGTTCGACCGTACTCTATTAGATAGCGGATCGTCGATCAACCTTCTTCCGGCAGCCCTTCTCGATCACTTAGAGTTGGGCACTCTTGTACAGAGCAGGACATACCTTCAGTTTGCTGATCGGTCTGTCAAGAGGCCAAAGGGGTTGTTGCGAGACGTTGTCGTCACGATTCAGGGTTTGCAATTCCCCGTGGACTTCGTAGTGCTG
The DNA here is from genome assembly GCA_037367405.1 of Ottelia alismoides. NCBI lineage: Eukaryota > Viridiplantae > Streptophyta > Magnoliopsida > Alismatales > Hydrocharitaceae > Ottelia > Ottelia alismoides. The sequence continues at coordinate 821,957 of JAZKJV010009266.1, read as the reverse complement.
GACATGGAGACCCCTGACTCGTTGACCGATTCCCCCATTATCCTCGGTCGCCCGTTCTTGGCCACAGCCAAAGCGGTGACTGACCATGACAGTGGGAAGGTATTCTTTCGCGTCCAGGGCGAGAGTATACAAATAGAGACGGTTAAGGACCACAGAGCCAGAGATAGATCCCGCTCACATGGCAGTACAGATTCAGAGCAGCTGACAGACGCAGAGCCAGACATCCACCAGGACTGTGATTTTGTGATCACAGATGATGAGGCAGCGTGGGCAGATCCTGCAGCACAGACCATCCTCTCATATTCAGCTACAGCTGATGCAGAGATGATCGTAGAGGATAGTCTGGAAAGCACAGCCCTGGTTCAGGATACTATTGAGTCAGCAGAGTCGGACCTTGATCGCGACACGATTTCCAGTGATGGTGGCGCTGATGCCACCTTGTTCCCCGGTGGTACTGATGCCACCGAGTCTGATACAGATCCCTCGGATTCAGAGTCTGATTGGGCAGATTGTGACGATCAGATGCCAGACCTGGATCCACATGAGCCTACAGATGAGGAGGAGGTAGAGGCAGAACAGATCAGAGACAATGTAGAGGACCCGCCTTCTCCAGATCCAGTTTGCGAGAGTTCGTTATCATTTTCCCAGGTAGATTTTGCAGAATTGTCCGCATACACACATCTTCTTCAGAAGCCAGATTTGCCAGCACCCAGCTGTCCAGAGCTAAAGCCGCTCCCTACTTCGCTGAAGTATAGATTCCTTGCGGGAGAGTCTGAGATGTACCCAGTCATCATCTCTGCCGATCTGACTGGAGAACAAGAATCCCGTCTGATGGAGGTTCTTGAAAAGAACCGCAAGGCAATTGGATGGAGCGTAGCAGATCTCCATGGGATTAGTCCCTCGTTGTGCTCCCACCATATCTATCTCGAGGAAGGGGCAAAGCTGTCGCGTGAGTTCCAGCGGCGACTGAACCCCAACCTAAGAGAGGTTGTTATGAAGGAAATATCAAAATGGTGGAGTGCAGATTTTATTTATCCCATTTCCGACTCCAAGTGGGTTAGCCCCTTGCATGTGGTGCCCAAGAAGACGGGCATCACTACTGTGATCAGTGAGTCGGGAGAGGAGATTGCTACACGAGTACCCACCTCTTGGCGGGTCTGTGTTGACTACAGGAGACTCAACCAGGCCACCAAGAAGGACCATTTCCCCCTGCCTTTTATTGATCAGATCATAGAGAGACTGGCAGGGAAGAGCCATTACTGCTTCCTGGATGGGTACTCGGGCTACAACCAGGTGGCCATCGCTCCTGAGGATCAGGAGAAGACCACCTTTACCTGTCCCTTCGGTACTTACGCCTTTCGACGCATGCCATTCGGGCTATGTAACGCCCCTGCGACTTTTCAGAGATGCATGCTGTCGATATTTTCGGACATGGTAGGGGAGTGTTTGGAGGTCTTCATGGACGACTTCTCGGTTTACGGCGACGGATTCGATTCCTGTCTTGACTGCCTAGACCGAGTGCTCCAGCGATGTATTGCTACCCGCTTGGTTCTGTCTTGGGAGAAGAGTCACTTCATGGTGACTCAAGGGACGGTGCTTGGCCACATCATCTCCAACAGAGGCATGGAGGTTGATCCGGCCAAGGTCGATGTCATTAGGAAACTCACACCGCCGTCCAATCTGAAGCAGTTACGGTCATTTCTGGGGCACGTTGGTTTTTATAGGAGATTCATTCATGATTTCAGCAAGATTGCCCGACCGTTGACTGACCTTTTGACGAAAGACACCGAGTTCCTTGTTGATGACAAGTGTCTTTCATCCTTTGAAACTCTCCAGCAGTGTGTAATTGAGGCTCCTGTCCTTCAGCCGCCTGATTGGTCTCTCCCATTCGAGATCATGACGGACGCCTCCGATTTTGCCGTAGGGGCAGTGCTAGGACAGAGGAGGGATGGAGTACCATTTGCGATACACTATGCTAGCCGCACCTTGGATTCCGCCCAGCGGAATTATACAGTCACAGAGAAAGAGATGCTAGCAGTAGTGTTTGCCCTAGATAAATTCAGATCATATATCATTGGATCCCGAGTGACCTTGTACACAGACCACACCGCCATCAGGTACCTCATGTCAAAGAAGGATGCCAAGGCCAGACTTACTAGATGGATCCTTCTACTCCAGGAGTTCGACATTGAGATCAAGGATAAACCTGGAGTCAAGAATGTGGTGGCGGACCATTTATCCCGATTAGAGCAACCTGAGGGTTCTGAGCAGATTGATCCCATTTGTGATACCTTCCCAGATGAGGCGATCCTTGCTATCGCCTCACTCCCGTGGTATGCCGATATTGTGAACTTTCTCGTTGCTGGGAAAGTCCACAAGACTTGGCCCAAGCAGAGGATTGAGACTTTCCTTGCGAAGGCCAAGTCCTACCACTGGGAGGATCCCATCCTTTACCACGAAGGAGGGGATAGCATCTGGCGTCGGTGTATTCCTCAGGAGGAGCATCATAGTGTCCTCACTTACTGCCACAAGCTTGAGGCAGGAGGACATCATTCTGGGAGGAGAACGGCACAGAAAGTGCTCCAATCCGGCTTGTGGTGGCCTACACTCTTCAAGGACTCTGATGAGTTCGTGAAGAGGTGTACTGACTGTCAGAGGATGGGCACTTGTGGACAACGTGATATGATGCCGATGCAGCCCATTCACTTCTGTGAGGTTTTTGACGCATGGGGCATCGATTTCATGGGTCCATTCCCTAAGAGTCAGGGATTTGAGTACATTCTGTTGGCCGTAGATTATGTTAGTCGTTGGGTTGAGGCTATCCCCGCCCGAGCCGCAGATGCGAAGACAGTTTGCAGATTTTTGAAGAAGCACATCATCATGCGGTTTGGGGTTCCACGAGTTCTGATTTCTGATGGGGGATCTCATTTCATCAACGACCAGGTGAAGGCACTTGCTAGAGAGTTCAGTATAGACCATCGTGTTGCCACACCATACCATCCACAGACAAATGGTCTAGCTGAGGTGTCGAATAGGGAGATCAAAAATATTTTGCAGAAAGTCGTCCGCCCTGACCGAAAGAATTGGTCACAGCTTTTGGACTCGGTCTTGTGGGCATACCGGACGTCTTTCAAGACTCCATTGGGTACATCTCCCTTTCGCCTCGTTTATGGCAAGCCGTGCCACCTACCAGTGGAGCTGAGGCACAAGTCACTCTGGGCAGTCACAGATATTCTTATGGATCCAGATGGTATAGGAGACCAGAGGAGGGCAGAGTTAGCCGCCTTGGAAGAGCTTAGAGATACAGCTTTCTCAAACAGCCTACATTATAAGGAGAAAGTCAAAGAGTGGCATGATTCTCATATCAGCCACAAGCATTTTGAGATTGGACAGAAAGTATGGCTGTTTGATGCGAGGCTTAGATTATTTCCAGGGAAGCTACAAAGCAAATGGAAAGGACCCTATTTGATCAGAAAGGTACACGATAACGGTAGCATTGATATCTCTGAGTTATCTTCTGAGAGTACCTTCCGAGTGAACGGCCAGCGGCTCAAACCATTTCTAGATCATGAGCCGCGGGACGTTATTATTGCCGCTATTCATTTTGCATGAGATGTGGTCTTTTGACTCACATCTTTTACATCTCACGCCTGATTCTCACTGTTCTTCCGCCTGTATAGATCCAGTTGTCCATATCATTCTATTCTTTGGTCCCACATCCAGTCTCTCATCTTATGATTATGCTATACTTAGGGTGTACTTTACCCTAAGTATAGGGGGGATGTCGGACCTGTGAGTATTCTTTTCATTCTTTCTGCTCTTGTTTTTGCTGCCTATACTTAGGGATATTTTACCCTAAGTATAGGGGGGGCAGATTCTGTATATTCATCACTCGGCTTTCCCTTCATGTACAGCTTTCTATACTTAGGATTAGTTAATCCTAAGTATAGGGGGAGACCACCGAGTTTCCTCTCATTTTATTCATTCATTCGGTCCTGTACTTAGCCATTCCTTTTCACTTCCCTTTTACTAAGCACGAGTTATGTCTTCTTCATCGCTCTTGATCACTCTGAGGACATCGTTCGAGCTAAGTATAGGGGGGGTGTGTATATATTTCATATATACTTTAGCCATAACTCGTACTTTGTGTGAGTGTGTTAATAAATAAAATGGCTAAAAATCACAAAATTTTTAAAATTTTTCATGTACATAAACCTCTTTTATTCTTGCACATACATAGCTAGTGTACAAAGTATTTTTGTAAAAATGATTTCAAAAATCTTTTGTGTAAAGCTTGTGTAAATATTTTGTATCAAAATTATGTATATAGTACAAAATTTTACCAAAATGTTTTGAAAATCAAAAGTTTGCAAAAATCTTGTGTAAATGTTTGTAAATATCTTTTTGCATAACTTGCACTTCATGCATCATTCATGATTTCAAAACATTTGTTTCAAAAATATTGCATGATTGTAAAATATTTGTAAATAGCATCTTGTGTACATATATGTATATAGTTTTTCCTGGATGAGAGTTGACATTTAAACTAAGCCTGGAATTAAATTGAGAAATGGAGCTTGAATAAGATCTTAATCCACTTAACTTCAAGAGGAACCTTGTAGGACTTAGGGTTAAGGTTTTTCAGGTCCATAAGGACTTAATTCTTTGAGTCCACTAGGCTATGAGCATATGTCATCTTGATGAGCCTAAGTAGAGCACTTAACAACACACGCATGACTCTCAGAGACAATGGCTTCACTTGCACCTGCACTTTACACATGGCTCTCCACGGATGAGGTGGTGAGGAGGCAGTTTCCTTTGGCTTGGGGTAGCATATGAGGGTAGTACTTCTAGGCGGAACCTCTCTTCTTCTTATAGTGAAGGAAGTGCACCTCAACTTGGTCTAGTGGTGTTGAAAGCTAAAGACAGAAGCTGTGGGTTGCAATAAAGCTTCAAAAGAGGGATAGTCTACTGGCTCAAGGGGAAATTTCTTATATGCTGCACCATGTAGATATGTTGTACAGAAGTTCTTGAAAAAAAAAATGCAAAAATACAAAAAGAACTCCAAAAAAGTGGTGGGTCGGATTGAAAATTTAATAACCCCACCGGAGTATAAAGCAAAAGCTTATGGTATCCATGTTACATCTCATGAAGCTTGCAGCGGGAGACTTAGCTACACTGGCTAAGCTTCCAAAACTCTATACTTCTACCCCCTCTTCTTGAGCCGGTTGCACTTGAACTTAGAAGGGAATACCCCGCTTCTCGAGGAAAGAGTTGCTAGACTGAGGCATTAGAGTTACCAGGTTGAGGGAGGTTGTGTCTTTATTACTTCTGAGGTGGGGAGCCACATATCACTTACACCGCAAGGAAAGATTCATGGTCATTAGAGTTTGTGTATGTAGACTTGTTCTGATCTGGTTTATTGAGGAGTCTTGCCCATAGATTGGTGGAACTTGGAGGCTGTTGAGTTTTAAGCTTAAGTCCAAATAGGGTTCCGACACATTAATAATCCAAAGATCTGATCGAGCTCCATATTTCAATTTAATGAAGGAAAATTTAATAAGTCAACCTTGATCCATGTACATCCTCTTTTTCTTTTTCTTTTTCTTTCTTTTTCACTTCTTTTTCAAATAAGTGTTTGCTAAGGGACTAGCAAAGTTAAGCATAGGGGGGTGATGAATACCCATTCATCACTCTTTATTCTTCTATTTTAGCTACAAAAACCCTTTGCAAATACATGTAGATATGTGTAAATACAAATAATTACCAAAAGCATGCATTGTGTAAAAACCTATAATTAGCATGTTTTTGTGCACAAAATAAAAGAATAAAGAGCAAAAAGAAAAAGAGGGAAATATTTAGAATAAATATTGAGCAACTTAACCCAAGGGAGGGCTCAGCATGGGCCTGACCGCATAAAAGCCAAAGTAGAGGGAGATAGGGGCTCACATATGTATATATTTGTAAATAAATAAAACTATATATTTTCCTCACCCAAAAAAAATATGTTGTAAATATTTGTATATATTTTATAGAAACTATTAAAAACAAAATAAAAAGATGAAAAGCAAAAAGATCAAAAATACCCTTCCTTCACCATGTACACACCATTGTATTTATTTCACCCTATAAATAAATTCAATTATTTTCTAAACTTTTTGTAAATATTCTATGTTACATATTGTAAATACATAAAATAACAAGAAACAAAACAAAAATCAAATAAAAATTACAAAATTGAAAATACAAAAATACATTGTATAAATACCATGTATATAAATGTATTCAACCATTTATTTCACCCTTGTATATAAGTGATAAAAATAAAATAAAAATATTCTTTTATTCCTCATTTTATCTTGTAAATAAATAAAATACAAAATGAGCATAAAAATACATAAAAATAACAAATAAAAAAATCAAAAATAAAAACTCCATATAATGTACATATACCTATATATATAGCTACCCTATTTTTATTTCCAAAAATTAATTAAAAATCACCAAAAAATAGAAAAAAAATAAAAGAAAAATATTTCATGTTTTGAGTTTTCTTTAATTCGGCCTATTTCTACCCTAAAATAAATAAACAAAAATCGGGCACACGTGGCCGCTCCTGATTGGTCCACGGGGGACTGTTGACCCCGGTCAACTCCCCCGCGGACTCCTTCCTATTCTGGACGACGCGCGCCGCCCCGCCTTCTCCGATTTTCCCACGCGTTTCCAGGCTGTCTCCCACGCATACCCCATGCCCGGATTCCTCGCCGTTCATCCCTCTCCCTCGCCGGATCCTTCGCCATCAAATCAACACTTTCCATCGCCGTCCCCACTCAACCCTAATCGACGCTGTCACCTTATATATTCGCACCTCCGCCGCCTCCGCGCCCCATCTTTGGCCCTTCTCCTCCTTCCCAGTGACCTCCATAGGCTTCGCGAGAGTGACAGCAAGCGTCTGCCCTTGTTGCAGTGAGGCGAGGAAGCGAATCCATTGATCCGGCGATTCTCGCCGTCCTTGCTCCGCCGCCGGCGTCGAGCATCGAGCCTCAGGCCTTGACGCCCTTCGAGGCTACGACCCGGAGTTAGCCACGCTCCAGCACAGTCTACTGCAGCCATCAGGTAGTCGATTAGCTCTTCCATTTCTCCCAATTTCCGATTTCGCCCAAATCGCATCTCCGACGTGCTTCTCTGATTCCGACTATCCCGAGTACCCTTTTGATCATCGGAGCACCTTGTCATCTCCGCCATCTCCCCACGCACCTTCTACGCCCTTTCACTCAACCCAGATCGCACCGGATCTGGGAATCGAGCTCCCCCGCCGACCACCTTCGCCGGAGCTCGCCATCTCACCGCACCGATCACCTTCACGCCACCTAACCGGGTCGAGGCAATTTGCCCTCGACCCGTGAGTCTTCTGGTTTACTTTTCAGGTCGAATTGAGGGTGTCTGAAGCCCTCCGCCATCCAGCCAGGAGCTTCATCTCCGCCGACTTCGCCGGAGCTTTTCAGAGCTCGGCTAGGTCATCGGAGACTACCACCCACCACGGAGCTTCACCGCGGATCTTTTCCGACCTTCAGAGGGCTCACCGGAGGATCCTAGCGCACGCACGAGCCCGGCGAAGTTCGCCGGGGATCCGTTCTTCCAGGACCTCCAGCCGCCGTTGATTGCATCTCCTCGCTCCAGTTCAGATCTTGGCCGTCCATCCTTGGAGCTACCAGTACCGTCCGATCAGAGGAGGAGTGATCTGGAGCGCCTACCAGCCGCAGCCGTTCGATCTACACGTGGCGCGCATCCAACGCTTCATTAATAAAGGGGTAAATATCATAGGGCCCCCTCGTAGTTTGTAGTTTCATTTTTAGTCCTGTAAGTTGTCGAGTCAGTTATTTATTTTCTGGGATATTTGCACTAAGGACCTCGTACTTATTTTATTTGCACTTATACCCCTGCCTGTTTTGAGCCACGTGCGTCGTCACGTGTTATTCTGGGTTATTTGCAATATATGCCCTGTAGTTCTGGATGTTATTCATTGAATAAAATGTTTTGTTTATTTGCATATATACCCCTGTGAACACTTTATATTCGCATGTGCGTTTTATCTTGGGATATTTGCATATAAGCCCCTGGACTTTTGATACGAGTTATCAATAGGTCCTTGGAACTTATTTTTATTACATTTAGGTCCTTGAGTGCCCCAGTCACGTGCTTGGCACGTGACTTCTTGGGTATTTTGCACCAGGACCCCAGAACTTTTGGGTATTTGCACATAGGTCCCTGTGCACAGTGCCCCACCTTTATTTTTGAATAAAATATCAAACGACCTCCAAATCTAATGAGATTTTGACACATGGCTCCTGCCATGGTGTAGGAATTTCTATGATTTTTGGGGACATTTTTGATTTCATTTATTATTTTTAAAAATTCAAAAACCCCTATTTTTGCTACTGTTTGACTTTAAAAATACCAAAAAAATCTAAAAACTCCACCAAAAATTCTAAAAAAATTAGGTACTGTTTCTTGCTTGTTGTTTGATTTTCTAGCCAATTTTGGCTATTGTTCATCACTTAAAAACCCTAAAAATTGAAAAACCCTTAAAAACTCATAAAAATTGTAATAAATAAATTAAAAATCCAAAAACAATAATTAGGGTGCCTAAATTTTCCTTATTCTTCCTAGATTATAGGAAAATTACCTTCAGGGCTTTTTGAGATCCAAAATTATTTTATTTTTGGGTCCTAAGCCTTGCTGGACAGTACCCTCTGTTTTTCGCATTGTTTGATTTTTAATAAATAATTTACCCATTAGAAAAATTCCAAAAATTCACCAAAAACAGTAAAAAACTTAAAAAACATAAAAACCATTTTTCCTTAATTTTTGCATCATTTTTGGTGTGTTTAATAAATTGTTGAAGTTCCCTTGTATTTACTTTCTCTTATTTTCTCATCTTTTAAAAAAATCTAAAAAATATAAAAACAAACAAAAACCAATAAAAAAGGTATTTTCTTGGATTTCTGACTACATCGTAGGCCGCAAGGCCAATCTGTGCTCCTTGTGTTCGACCCTGGGAGCTATACCAGGTTAATCCTATAGCAGGACCACTTCTCTGTGTTTCATTGATTTTATCTTCATTTGAGTGGTTCATTTTCTTGATTGACCCAGCCCGAGTGATTGAGGTCGCAACGACCTATTATTTTCTACACCTTTACCTCTGTCATTCGGGCGGTCGTCAGAATGGCGCCGTTGCCGGGGAGCACGGCTTTGTAGTCATTTTTTTTTCCATATTGTCTCTCTACATTATAACTGTTTTCTGACACTCTCTCTTTCTAATTTTTGTGCGAGGTACTACGTGGAGAACTTGGAGTACACTTTTTGAGGATCCGCACGGGAAGAAGAGCAGGAGGAAGAGAGAGAAGAAGAAGAAATTTTCTACTTAGAGAGAGAGAGAGAACAATTTTTTGTAATAATTTAGGACTTGGACTTTGAACTGTGGACATTTGTAACTTAGTGGGTCTGTTTCGCCGAGCACCGGTGTGCTCGGGGGACCCATTTGGATTTTCGCGGCTTTTATCGTGGTTTTGATAGCTAACTGCCTTTTCCGGTGTTTCTCGCGGTTTTAGCCCCTAGACATAGGAATTTTGATTGATTGTGACGTAAATTTCTAAGGCCCAACACCTAATAGAATATCTGTTCCTATAGAACGTAATTGGACCTTAATAAAATTCACTGAAAAAGTTAGTTTAATTGGATTTGAGACCACGTGCCGTGAGGAGTCACATACAGCGCTGGCAGGACCCGTTGTGGCGGGCACCGAGTGACTCCCAAGATCGGACTCCGGACTCGATTCGGTTAGCTAACTATTGTTCTTCACGATCAATAGAAATTGCTTGTCTAAGGCCGGTTTTTCCCGTTGCACCATTTAGGTAGTTTTTATTCTGTCTTTAAATTCTGCGCGGATCACTTGCATGTAGAGTGCTGGAGACAAGGTACGCATTTCTTTCTCTGCATGCATCATTGATTTCTTCGCGCATCGGCTTTTTCGTCTTCTCCCTCTATAATCATCAGGAGAATCGGAAAAACCGTTAGGCCGCTTGTATTTATTTTGAAAAAAATTAAAAAGAAAAACAAAAAAATTGGGACTGGATAACATTATTGGCCCTAAAAGACACTCACATTAAAAATTTGTCTTGGGGAGAGCAACCCCCTCATTGTATGGTTTGGATGCGCGAGAGAGTGACTCGTACCCTAGGTAGAACCCTCCGGTGTTATTTCTAGCTGACTACCGACTCTTCCGTGCGGGCCAGTCGGTTGGAGTAGCATCGGGTATCCTAACAGGTCACGTAAGCGCTCTGATATCTTGTATGTTCACCAAATAAAATTGACAAGATAAATTGACCGAGCTTTCACGGTCTTCAGATTGTGTTGCGTTGGTGAACCGGGGGTTTGCTTTGCGATCATATTTTCTCCAGATCCCATCCGCTCAACTCGCCAAGATCAAGATGATGGGTAGACGATCTCTTAGGCAGCCTCTGGCTGCACCGCTTTCAGGCGCGTCTACTCCATCATCTAGGTTGGCCCGTGAGAGTCGAGACCAACTCTCCGGGCCCGAGTTCGATTCCACCCTGTTCCCCCTCGATCCCTTTTCTTCTGCTACTGAGAGACATGAGCCCGAGGAGAGACGAATTAATTTGACAGAACCTGAGTTAGGCTCATCTGATTTTGCAGACGTCCCTATGGCCGGAGTCGGCAGTTCAGACGATCGCCAGCCCGAACATTTTGTCTTAGACCAGGGAGCGATTAACTCCACCCTGATCGCGTCATTAGAGACAGTTCAGCAACAGTTACGCGATCAGGGGGCATTCATGATAGAGATGAGGAGGGAGTTGGAGCGGCTCCGAAGAGAGCGAGACGAGCCGAGCGAGCCGGAGGACATTCCTGACGCTGATGCAGAGGCAGCAGCCGCAGCAGCAGTTGCCGCAGCAGCGGCAGCCGCCGCCGCAGCAAGACCGATGCGGGAGCTTCACAACCCTGGATCTACACTGATGCACCAGTGGGTGGTGATACCTGCTATCGTGGGGGATTTCAAGTTCCCTCCGAACACCCTGCAGATGCTTCCGCATTTTCACGGACTCGCCACTGAGGAACCCCACCTCCATCTCCAGGAGTTTTTGATGATCTGTAGCACTGTCCACGACCGTCGTGTGGACCAAGATACGATTCGGATGATGGCCTTCCCTTTTTCACTGGCAGATAGAGCAGCCGCCTGGCTGAAACATTTAGGGAAGTTTGTTTACACCTGGGAGCAGCTCCGCACCGAGTACTTGAACAAGTACTATCCACTCGGGCGGACGAATGCAGCGAGGGCCCTGATCAACAACTTCTCCATGCTCCCTAATGAGCAATTTCACGAGGCATGGGAGAGGTTCAGAGAGCTTCTGGATAGATGCCCACACCACGACATTTCGAAGCCGAACCTAGTTCAGAGCTTCTTTAGTGGGCTGACACCAGAGCTTCAGGGTCTGGTGAACGCTTCTTGCGGCGGGTCCTACTTTGCCAAGGACCACAACCAAGTCTGGGCCATCTACGAGGAGATGGCAGAAAATTACATGGTGATGTCCCAGACTCGGTTGTACACACAGAGATCTCAGCAGCCGCCAGGACCCGTGCAGTATCAGCGGATAGCACGGGTTGATGCAGGTCCATCCAGTTCGTCCACAGTTGCAGCCGCACAGGCAGAGTCGGCCGCTGCGGACATGGGGATTATCAGCGAGAAGTTGGACCGCATGGAAATCATAGAGAAGAAGCAGTGCCAGGGCATAACTCAGATGGAGGAAATGGCACAAACTCTGAGCGACATGAAGACCCAGCTCTTGTGTCTTCAGGAGGCACAGACGGCTCCTCAGCCCCGTCTTCTGTCGCGAGGCGATTCCGGCGGCAGCCGCAGCTCGTCCCAGCGCTCCAGCTCCTTGCAGCAGCCTAGACAAGTTCACCTTGTACAGGCGGAGCCGTACCAGCAGCAGCAGCCCTCTTACCAGTCACCACCATCTCCAGACTTACAGATGGTGGTATATCAGCCGGATCAGCCTCTGGATGTATTACCACCAGCCCCTTACGATGCGGAACCGTTGATGGATGTCAACGGGATTTGGTATGACCGCCCTCAACCTGGAATCCGACGAGACCATCCCGGATTCAGGTGGGGGAATGGGGGTAACCAATCCCAACAGCAGCCAGCCGGTCAGGGAGGGCAGTACTCCCAGCAGAGAGATCACCAGCAGCCCCCAGCATACCAGCCATCATCCTTCGTACCTCGTCCCTACCAGCAGCAGGGACAGAATTGGAGACGTGAGCAGCAGGCTCACCAGCAGCAGCATCATTCCTCTTACCCCTCTCAGCCGCAGCAGCACCAGGTCCAGCAGCCTCATTACCAGAGAGGCAACCCGTCGGGTTCCCATGAGAGCCCCGCCATGGATGATCTAGCCCGCCTCTTCACAGAGCAGCAGGCTACATTTAGACGGGAGATGGACGAGTTCCGCCAGGAGATGCGGGACCTGATGAGAGGGAAGGCCGCCATCCCTGCACAGATCGAGCCTAATCCGAATAACTTGAAGAGGAAATCTGAGCAGGTAGTTCACACTGAGCCTACCACTTCTAGTGACTCATTTGATGTTATCTCGTCGGATCTATTTGATGCTGATTTTGTCACACTTAGGAGCGGTAGAAGACCAGCAGGAGGCGTCTCATCTGAGCGACAACACGATGATCCATCTAGAGCGCCAGATGAGGAAGAGGAGAGCGGTACTGAGGCCGCCGTTTCACCAGATCGAGGAGGTGGTACTGACGCCACCAGCAGAGCCGAGCCCGACCGCGGTACTGAGGCCGCAAGACGTCTAGTTGTAGAGCCAGCTAGAGGTGGTACTGAGGCCACCAACATTCATTCTGATAGAAATGTTGTCTTTCCTCGCATGAATGTATCTCAGAACTCTGATTTGAATAAAGGAAAAGGTTTTAGTTTCTTCTGATCCCACTGTGGTGAATGATGTTTGTGAGGATCCGGTCATAGAACCGTCTAGACCTATTCCTAGTCCTTCATCTGAGAAGGACCCTGTGATCCCCTTTCCTAGAGCCCTTGAGTTGGGGAAGGGGAAGAAAAAAGAAAAAGATCCAAAAAAGAGAGAGCAGGAGGAGTTCAGCCAGGGCATGATAGACCGATTTCACATTCAGCTGACCCTCAATGAGGCTTTGCAGCACATTCCTCTTCTTCAGCGATCCCTAAGAGATAGGACTACAGTCAGAAGGAAGAAGAGGAACAAGACCGCAGAAATTCATGTGCTAACAAAAGCCACGTGTTACGCGATCCAGAACCATCTGCCGACTAAGAGGCCAGATTTAGGGGCCCCGTATGTCAGATGTCAGATTAATGAGCAGAGGTTCGACCGTACTCTATTAGATAGCGGATCGTCGATCAACCTTCTTCCGGCAGCCCTTCTCGATCACTTAGAGTTGGGCACTCTTGTACAGAGCAGGACATACCTTCAGTTTGCTGATCGGTCTGTCAAGAGGCCAAAGGGGTTGTTGCGAGACGTTGTCGTCACGATTCAGGGTTTGCAATTCCCCGTGGACTTCGTAGTGCTGGACATGGAGACCCCTGACTCGTTGACCGATTCCCCCATTATCCTCGGTCGCCCGTTCTTGGCCACAGCCAAAGCGGTGACTGACCATGACAGTGGGAAGGTATTCTTTCGCGTCCAGGGCGAGAGTATACAAATAGAGACGGTTAAGGACCACAGAGCCAGAGATAGATCCCGCTCACATGGCAGTACAGATTCAGAGCAGCTGACAGACGCAGAGCCAGACATCCACCAGGACTGTGATTTTGTGATCACAGATGATGAGGCAGCGTGGGCAGATCCTGCAGCACAGACCATCCTCTCATATTCAGCTACAGCTGATGCAGAGATGATCGTAGAGGATAGTCTGGAAAGCACAGCCCTGGTTCAGGATACTATTGAGTCAGCAGAGTCGGACCTTGATCGCGACACGATTTCCAGTGATGGTGGCGCTGATGCCACCTTGTTCCCCGGTGGTACTGATGCCACCGAGTCTGATACAGATCCCTCGGATTCAGAGTCTGATTGGGCAGATTGTGACGATCAGATGCCAGACCTGGATCCACATGAGCCTACAGATGAGGAGGAGGTAGAGGCAGAACAGATCAGAGACAATGTAGAGGACCCGCCTTCTCCAGATCCAGTTTGCGAGAGTTCGTTATCATTTTCCCAGGTAGATTTTGCAGAATTGTCCGCATACACACATCTTCTTCAGAAGCCAGATTTGCCAGCACCCAGCTGTCCAGAGCTAAAGCCGCTCCCTACTTCGCTGAAGTATAGATTCCTTGCGGGAGAGTCTGAGATGTACCCAGTCATCATCTCTGCCGATCTGACTGGAGAACAAGAATCCCGTCTGATGGAGGTTCTTGAAAAGAACCGCAAGGCAATTGGATGGAGCGTAGCAGATCTCCATGGGATTAGTCCCTCGTTGTGCTCCCACCATATCTATCTCGAGGAAGGGGCAAAGCCGTCGCGTGAGTTCCAGCGGCGACTGAACCCCAACCTAAGAGAGGTTGTTATGAAGGAAATATCAAAATGGTGGAGTGCAGATTTTATTTATCCCATTTCCGACTCCAAGTGGGGTTAGCCCCTTGCATGTGGTGCCCAAGAAGACGGGCATCACTACTGTGATCAGTGAGTCGGGAGAGGAGATTGCTACACGAGTACCCACCTCTTGGCGGGTCTGTGTTGACTACAGGAGACTCAACCAGGCCACCAAGAAGGACCATTTCCCCCTGCCTTTTATTGATCAGATCATAGAGAGACTGGCAGGGAAGAGCCATTACTGCTTCCTGGATGGGTACTCGGGCTACAACCAGGTGGCCATCGCTCCTGAGGATCAGGAGAAGACCACCTTTACCTGTCCCTTCGGTACTTACGCCTTTCGACGCATGCCATTCGGGCTATGTAACGCCCCTGCGACTTTTCAGAGATGCATGCTGTCGATATTTTCGGACATGGTAGGGGAGTGTTTGGAGGTCTTCATGGACGACTTCTCGGTTTACGGCGACGGATTCGATTCCTGTCTTGACTGCCTAGACCGAGTGCTCCAGCGATGTATTGCTACCCGCTTGGTTCTGTCTTGGGAGAAGAGTCACTTCATGGTGACTCAAGGGACGGTGCTTGGCCACATCATCTCCAACAGAGGCATGGAGGTTGATCCGGCCAAGGTCGATGTCATTAGGAAACTCACACCGCCGTCCAATCTGAAGCAGTTACGGTCATTTCTGGGGCACGTTGGTTTTTATAGGAGATTCATTCATGATTTCAGCAAGATTGCCCGACCGTTGACTGACCTTTTGACGAAAGACACCGAGTTCCTTGTTGATGACAAGTGTCTTTCATCCTTTGAAACTCTCCAGCAGTGTGTAATTGAGGCTCCTGTCCTTCAGCCGCCTGATTGGTCTCTCCCATTCGAGATCATGACGGACGCCTCCGATTTTGCCGTAGGGGCAGTGCTAGGACAGAGGAGGGATGGAGTACCATTTGCGATACACTATGCTAGCCGCACCTTGGATTCCGCCCAGCGGAATTATACAGTCACAGAGAAAGAGATGCTAGCAGTAGTGTTTGCCCTAGATAAATTCAGATCATATATCATTGGATCCCGAGTGACCTTGTACACAGACCACACCGCCATCAGGTACCTCATGTCAAAGAAGGATGCCAAGGCCAGACTTACTAGATGGATCCTTCTACTCCAGGAGTTCGACATTGAGATCAAGGATAAACCTGGAGTCAAGAATGTGGTGGCGGACCATTTATCCCGATTAGAGCAACCTGAGGGTTCTGAGCAGATTGATCCCATTTGTGATACCTTCCCAGATGAGGCGATCCTTGCTATCGCCTCACTCCCGTGGTATGCCGATATTGTGAACTTTCTCGTTGCTGGGAAAGTCCCACAAGACTGGCCCAAGCAGAGGATTGAGACTTTCCTTGCGAAGGCCAAGTCCTACCACTGGGAGGATCCCATCCTTTACCACGAAGGAGGGGATAGCATCTGGCGTCGGTGTATTCCTCAGGAGGAGCATCATAGTGTCCTCACTTACTGCCACAAGCTTGAGGCAGGAGGACATCATTCTGGGAGGAGAACGGCACAGAAAGTGCTCCAATCCGGCTTGTGGTGGCCTACACTCTTCAAGGACTCTGATGAGTTCGTGAAGAGGTGTACTGACTGTCAGAGGATGGGCACTTGTGGACAACGTGATATGATGCCGATGCAGCCCATTCACTTCTGTGAGGTTTTTGACGCATGGGGCATCGATTTCATGGGTCCATTCCCTAAGAGTCAGGGATTTGAGTACATTCTGTTGGCCGTAGATTATGTTAGTCGTTGGGTTGAGGCTATCCCCGCCCGAGCCGCAGATGCGAAGACAGTTTGCAGATTTTTGAAGAAGCACATCATCATGCGGTTTGGGGTTCCACGAGTTCTGATTTCTGATGGGGGATCTCATTTCATCAACGACCAGGTGAAGGCACTTGCTAGAGAGTTCAGTATAGACCATCGTGTTGCCACACCATACCATCCACAGACAAATGGTCTAGCTGAGGTGTCGAATAGGGAGATCAAAAATATTTTGCAGAAAGTCGTCCGCCCTGACCGAAAGAATTGGTCACAGCTTTTGGACTCGGTCTTGTGGGCATACCGGACGTCTTTCAAGACTCCATTGGGTACATCTCCCTTTCGCCTCGTTTATGGCAAGCCGTGCCACCTACCAGTGGAGCTGAGGCACAAGTCACTCTGGGCAGTCACAGATATTCTTATGGATCCAGATGGTATAGGAGACCAGAGGAGGGCAGAGTTAGCCGCCTTGGAAGAGCTTAGAGATACAGCTTTCTCAAACAGCCTACATTATAAGGAGAAAGTCAAAGAGTGGCATGATTCTCATATCAGCCACAAGCATTTTGAGATTGGACAGAAAGTATGGCTGTTTGATGCGAGGCTTAGATTATTTCCAGGGAAGCTGCAAAGCAAATGGAAAGGACCCTATTTGATCAGAAAGGTACACGATAACGGTAGCATTGATATCTCTGAGTTATCTTCTGAGAGTACCTTCCGAGTGAACGGCCAGCGGCTCAAACCATTTCTAGATCATGAGCCGCGGGACGTTATTATTGCCGCTATTCATTTTGCATGAGATGTGGTCTTTTGACTCACATCTTTTACATCTCACGCCTGATTCTCACTGTTCTTCCGCCTGTATAGATCCAGTTGTCCATATCATTCTATTCTTTGGTCCCACATCCAGTCTCTCATCTTATGATTATGCTATACTTAGGGTGTACTTTACCCTAAGTATAGGGGGGATGTCGGACCTGTGAGTATTCTTTTCATTCTTTCTGCTCTTGTTTTTGCTGCCTATACTTAGGGATATTTTACCCTAAGTATAGGGGGGGCAGATTCTGTATATTCATCACTCGGCTTTCCCTTCATGTACAGCTTTCTATACTTAGGATTAGTTAATCCTAAGTATAGGGGGAGACCACCGAGTTCCTCTCATTTTATTCATTCATTCGGTCCTGTACTTAGCCATTCCTTTTCACTTCCCTTTTACTAAGCACGAGTTATGTCTTCTTCATCGCTCTTGATCACTCTGAGGACATCGTTCGAGCTAAGTATAGGGGGGGTGTGTATATATTTCATATATACTTTAGCCATAACTCGTACTTTGTGTGAGTGTGTTAATAAATAAAATGGCTAAAAATCACAAAATTTTTAAATTTTTTCATGTACATAAACCTCTTTTATTCTTGCACATACATAGCTAGTGTACAAAGTATTTTTGTAAAAATGATTTCAAAAATCTTTTGTGTAAAGCTTGTGTAAATATTTTGTATCAAAATTATGTATATAGTACAAAATTTTACCAAAATGTTTTGAAAATCAAAAGTTTGCAAAAATCTTGTGTAAATGTTTGTAAATATCTTTTTGCATAACTTGCACTTCATGCATCATTCATGATTTCAAAACATTTGTTTCAAAAATATTGCATGATTGTAAAATATTTGTAAATAGCATCTTGTGTACATATATGTATATAGTTTTTCCTGGATGAGAGTTGACATTTAAACTAAGCCTGGAATTAAATTGAGAAATGGAGCTTGAATAAGATCTTAATCCACTTAACTTCAAGAGGAACCTTGTAGGACTTAGGGTTAAGGCTTTTCAGGTCCATAAGGACTTAATTCTTTGAGTCCACTAGGCTATGAGCATATGTCATCTTGATGAGATGAGCCTAAGTAGAGCACTTAACAACACACGCATGACTCTCAGAGACAATGGCTTCACTTGCACCTGCACTTTACACAGGGCTCTCCACGGATGAGGTGGTGAGGAGGCAGTTTCCTTTGGCTTGGGGTAGCATATGAGGGTAGTACTTCTAGGCGGAACCTCTCTTCTTCTTATAGTGAAGGAAGTGCACCTCAACTTGGTCTAGTGGTGTTGAAAGCTAAAGACAGAAGCTGTGGGTTGCAATAAAGCTTCAAAAGAGGGATAGTCTACTGGCTCAAAGGGAAATTTCTTATATATGCTGCACCATGTAGATATGTTGTACAGAAGTTCTTAAAAAAAAAATGCAAAAATGCAAAAAGAACTCCAAAAAAGTGGTGGGTCGGATTGAAAATTTAATAACCCCACCGGAGTATAAAGCAAAAGCTTATGGTATCCATGTTACATCTCATGAAGCTTGCAGCGGGAGACTTAGCTACACTGGCTAAGCTTCCAAAACTCTATACTTCTACCCCCTCTCCTTGAGCCGGTTGCACTTGAACTTAGAAGGGAATACCCCGCTTCTCGAGGAAAGAGTTGCTAGACTGAGGCATTAGAGTTACCAGGTTGAGGGAGGTTGTTTCTTTGTTACTTCTGAGGTGGGGAGCCACATATCACTTACACCGCAAGGAAAAGATTCATGGTCATTAGAGTTTGTGTATGTAGACTTGTTCTGATCTGGTTTATTGAGGAGTCTTGCCCATAGATTGGTGGAACTTGGAGGCTGTTGAGTTTTAGGCTTAAGTCCAAATAAGGTTCCGACACATTAATAATCCAAAGATCTGATCAAGCTCCATATTTCAATTTAATGAAGGAAAATTTAATAAGTCAACCTTGATCCATGTACATCCTTTTTTCTTTTTTTTCTTTTTCTTTCTTTTTCACTTCTTTTTCAAATAAGTGTTTGCTAAGGGACTAGCAAAGTTAAGCATAGGGGGGTGATGAATACCCATTCATCACTCTTTATTCTTCTATTTTAGCTACAAAAACCTTTGCAAATACATGTAGATATGTGTAAATACAAATAAATACCAAAAGCATGCATTGTGTAAAAACCTATAATTAGCATGTTTTTGTGCACAAAATAAAAGAATAAAGAGCAAAAAGAAAAAGAGGGAAATATTTAGAATAAATATTGAGCAACCTGACCCAAGGGAGGGCTCAGCATGGGCCTGACCGCATAAAAGCCAAAGTAGAGGGAGATAGGAGCTCATGTGTATATACTTCTGTAAATACATATTTTCCTCACCCAAAAACATGCCTGTACATATTGTGTGTATACTTTATTAAAGAAAACAAAAATCAAAAATTCAAAAATACCCTTTTTCCCATGTGCATAGACCATCACCCATGTATTTATCTAACCCTATAGATATATGTAATTATTTTCTAAACTTTTTGTAAATATTCTATGTTACATATTGTAAATATATAAAATAACAAGAAACAAAACAAAAATCAAATAAAAATTACAAAATTGAAAATACAAAAATACATTGTATAAATACCATGTATATAAATGTATTCAACCATTTATTTCACCCTTGTATATAAGTGATAAAAATAAAATAAAAATATTCTTTTATTCCTCATTTTATCTTGTAAATAAATAAAATACAAAATGAGCATAAAAATACATAAAAATAACAAATAAAAAATCAAAAATAAAAACTCCATATAGTGTACATATACCTATATATATAGCTACCCTATTTTTATTTCCAAAAATTAATTAAAAATCACCAAAAAATAGAAAAAAATAAAAGAAAAATATTTCATGTTTTGAGTTTTCTTTAATTCGGCCTATTTCTACCCTAAAATAAATAAACAAAAATTGCATCCACGTGGCCGCTCCTGATTGGTCCACGGGGGACTGTTGACCCCGGTCAACTCCCCCGCGGACTCCTTCCTATTCTGGAAGACGCGCGCCACCCCATCTTCTCCGATTTTCCCACGCGTCTCCAGGCTGTCTCCCACGCAAATCCCATGCCCGGATTCTTCGCCGTTCATCCCTCTCCCTCGCCGGATCCTTCGCCATGAAATCAACGCTTTCCATTGCCGTCTCCACTCAACCCTAATCGACGCTGTCACTCTATATATTCTCACCTCCGCCGCCTCCGCGCCCCATCTTTGGCCCTTCTCCTCCTTCCCAGTGACCTCCATAGGCTTCGCGAGAGTGACAGCAAGCGTCTGCCCTTGTTGCAGTGAGGCGAGGAAGCGAATCCATTGATCCAGCGATTCTCGCCGTCCTTGCTCCGCCGCCGGCGTTGAGCATCGAGCTTCAGGCCTTGACGCCCTTCGAAGCTACGACCCGGAGTTAGCCACGCTCCAGCACAGTCTACTGCAGCCATCAGGTAGTCGATTAGCTCTTCCATTTCTCCCAATTTCCGATTTCGCCCAAATCGCATCTCCGACGTGCTTCTCTGATTCCGACTATCCCGAGTACCCTTTCGATCATCGGAGCACCTTGTCATCTCCGCCATCTCCCCACGCACCTTCTACGCCCTTTCACTCAACCCAGATCGCACCGGATCTGGGAATCGAGCTCCCCCGCCGACCACCTTCGCCGGAGCTCGCCATCTCACCGCACCGATCACCTTCACGCCACCTAACCGGGTCGAGGCAATTTGCCCTCGACCCGTGAGTCTTCTGGTTTACTTTTCAGGTCGAATCGAGGGTGTCTGAAGCCCTTCGCCATCCAGCCAGGAGCTTCGTCTCCGCCGACTTCGCCGGAGCTCTTCAGAGCTCGGCTAGGTCATCGGAGACTACCACCCGCCACGGAGCTTCACCGCGGATCTTTTCCGACCTTCAGAGGGCTCACCGGAGGATCCTAGCGCACGCACGAGCCCGGCGAAGTTGGCCGGGGATCTGTTCTTCCAGGACCTCCAGCCGCCGTTGATTGCATCTCCTCGCTCCAGTTCAGATCTTGGCCGTCCATCCTTGGAGCTACCAGTACCGTCCGATCAGAGGAGGAGTGATCTGGAGCGCCCACCAGCCGCAGCCGTTCGATCTACACGTGTCGCGCATCCAACGCTTCATTAATAAAGGGGTAAATATCATAGGGCCCCCTCGTAGTTTGTTCCATTTCTTTTCAGTCCTGTAATTTTTAATTCAAGTGTTTATTTTCTGGGATATTTGCACCAAGGACCTCGTACTTATTTTTATTTGCATTTATACCCCTGCCAGTAGAGAGCCACGTGCTTCGTCACGTGTTTTGTTGGGATATTTGCATAAGACCCCTTGTAGTTCTGGATGTTCTTTAATGAATAGAAACTTTTTAATAATTGCATTTATGCCCCTGTGAGCATTGATTATGCGCATGTGCGAATTATTTTGGGTTATTTGCATATAAGCCCCTGGACTTTTGGTACTTGTTACCAATAAGCCCTCGGAACTTATTTTTATTACCATTTGGTCCCTGTGTGCCCCAGGCACGTGCTTGGCACGTGTGTTGCTGGGTATTTTGCACCAGGACCCCAGAACTTTTGGATATTTGCACTTAGGACCCTGTGCACAGTGCCCCACCTTTATTTTTGAATAAAATATCAAACGACCTCCAAATCCAATGAGATTTTGACACATGGCTCCTGCCATGGTGTAGGAATTTCTATGATTTTTGGGGACATTTTTGATTTCATTTATTATTTTTAAAAATTCAAAAACCCCTATTTTTGCTACTGTTTGACTTTAAAAATACCAAAAAAATATAAAAACTCCACCAAAAATTCTAAAAAATTTGGTTACTGTTTCTTGCTTATTGCTTGATTTTCTAGCCAATTTTGGCTACTTTTAATCACTTAAAAACCCTAAAAATTGAAAACCCCTAAAAACCCATAAAAATTATAATAAATAAACTAAAAATCCAAAAACAATAATTAGGGTGCCTAAATTTTCCTTATTCTTCCTAGATTATAGGAAAATTACCTTCAGGGCTTTTTGAGATCCAAAATTATTTTATTTTTGGGTCCTAAGCCTTGCTGGACACTACCCTCTGTTTTTCGCATTGTTTGATTTTTAATAAATAATTTACCCATTAGAAAAATTCCAAAAATTCACCAAAAACAGTAAAAAACTTAAAAAACATAAAAACCATTTTTCCTTAATTTTTGCATTATTTTTGGAGTGTTTTCTAAATTGTTGAAGTTCCCTTGTATTTACTTTCTCTTATTTTCTCATCTTTTAAAAAAAATCTAAAAAAATATAAAAACAAATAAAAACCATAAAAAAGGACTCTCTTGGATTTCTGACTACATCGTAGGCTATTTAGCCAATCTGTGCTCCTTGTGTTCGACCCTGGGAGCTATACCAGGTTAATCTTATAGCAGGACCACTTCTCTGTGTTTCATTGATTTTATCTTCATTTGTGGTTCATTTTCTTGATTGACACGTGCTGAGTGACTGAGGTCGCAACGACCTACATTTTATACCTTTACCTCAGTTGTTCGGGTTTTTGTGTCGTCACTCTCCAGGCTATCCTCTGCTATCATCTGTGCATCAGCTGTGTCTGAATATGAGAGGATGGTCTGTGCTGCAGGATCTGCCCAAGCTGCCTCATCATCTGTGATCACAAAATCACAGTCCTGGTGAATGTCTGGCTCTGTATCTGTCAGATGTTCTGAATCTGTACTGCCCTCTGAGCGGGATCTATCTCTGGCTCTGTGATCCTTAACCGTCTCTATTTGTATACTCTCGCCCTGGACGGGAAAGAATACCTTCCCACTGTCATGGTCAGTCACCGCCTTGGCTGTGGCCAAGAACGGGCGACCGAGGATGATGGGGGAATCGGTCAACGAGTCAGGGGTCTCCATGTCCAGCACTACGAAGTCCACGGGGAATTGCAAACCCTGAATCGTGACGACAACATCTCGCAACAACCCCTTTGGCCTCTTGACAGACCGATCAGCAAACTGAAGGTATGTCCTGCTCTGTCTAAGAGTGCCCAACTCTAAGTGGTTGAGAAGGGCTGCCGGAAGAAGGTTGATCGACGATCCGCTATCTAATAGAGTACGGTCGAACCTCTGCTCACTAATCTGACACCTGACATATGGGGCTCCTAAATCCGGCCTCTTGGTAGGCAGATGGTTCTGGATCGCGTAACACGTGGCTTTTGTCAACACATGAATCTCTGCGGTGTTGTTCCTCTTCTTCCTCCTGACTGTGGTCCTGTCTCTCAAGGATCGCTGAAGAAGAGGGATGTGCTGCAAAGCCTCATGGAGGGTCAGCTGGATGTGAAATCGGTCTATCATGCTCTGGCTGAACTCCTCCTGCTCTCTCTTTTTTGGATCTTTTTCTCTTTTCTTCCCCTTCCCCGACTCAAGGGCTCTAGGAAAGGGGATCACAGGGTCCTTCTCAGATGAAGGACTAGGAATAGGCCTAGACGGTTCGATGACCGGATCCTCACATACATCATTCACCACAGTGGGATCAGAAGAAACTAAACCTTTTCCTTTATTCAAAATAGAGTCCTGAGATACATTCATACGAGGAAAGACAACATCTCCATCAAAATGATTAATGGTGGCCTCAGTACCACCTCTAGCTGGCTCTACAACTAGACGTCTTGCGGCCTCAGTACCGTGGGCTGGCTCGGCTCTGCTGGTGGCGTCAGTACCACCTCCTCGATATGGTGAAGCGGCGGCCTCAGTACCGCCGGTGGAATCAGCATCTCGGGTGGCATCAGTACCACCGTCATCATCATGTGCGGCTTCAGTACCGCGCTCCTCTTCCTCATCTGGCGCTCTGGATGGATCCTCGCGTTGTCGCTCAGATGAGGCGCCGCCTGCTGGTCTTCTACCGCTCCTAAGTGTAACAAAATCAGCATCAAATAGATCCGACGACATATCATCAAATGAGTCATTAGGAGTGGTAGGCTCAGTGTGAACTACCTGCTCAGACTTCCTCTTCAAGCTATTCGGATTAGGCTCGATCTGTGCAGGGATGGCGGCCTTCCCTCTCATCAGGTCCCGCATCTCCTGGCGGAACTCGTCCATCTCCCGTCTAAATGTAGCCTGCTGCTCTGTGAAGATGCGGGCTAGATCATCCAAGGCGGGGCTCTCATGGGAGCCCGACGGGTTGCCTCTCTGGTAATGAGGCTGCTGGACCTGGTGCTGCTGCAGCTGAGAGGGGTAAGAGGAAGGATGCTGCTGCTGGTGAGCTTGCTGCTCACGTCTCCAATTCTGTCCCTGCTGCTGGTAGGGACGAGGTACGAAGGATGATGGCTGGTGTGGCTGGTATGCTGGGGGTTGCTGGTGATCTCTCTGCTGGGAGTACTGCCCTCCCTGTCCGGCTGGCTGCTGTTGGAACTGGTTACCCCCATTCCCCCACCTGAATCCGGGATGGTCTCGTCGGATTCCAGGTTGAGGACGGTCATACCAAATCCCGTTGACATCCATCAACGGCTCTGCATCGAAGGGGTCTGGCGGCAGTACTGCCAGAGGCTGATCCGGCTGATATACCACCATCTGTAAGTCTGGAGATGGTGGTGACTGGTAAGAGGGCTGCTGCTGCTGGTACGGCTCCGCCTATACAAGGTGAACTTGTCTAGGCTGCTGCAAGGAGCTGGAGCGCTGGGACGAGCTGCGGCTGCCGCCGGAATCGCCTCGCGACTGAAGACGGGGCTGAGAAGCCGTCTGTGCCTCCTGAAGACACAAGAGATGGGTCTTCATGTCGCTCAGAGTTTGTGCCATCTGCTCCATCTGAGTTATGCCCTGGCACTGCTTCTTCTCTATTATTTCCATGCGGTCCAATTTCTCGCTGATAATCCCCATGTCCGCAGCGGCCGACTCTGCCTGTGCGGCTGCAACTGTGGACGAACTGGATGGACCTGCATCAACCCGTGCTATCCGCTGGTACTGCACGGGTCCTGGCGGCTGCTGAGATCTCTGTGTGTACAACCGAGTCTGGGACATCACCATGTAATTTTCGGCCATCTCCTCGTAAATGGCCCAGACTTGGTCGTGGTCCTTGGCAAAGTAGGACCCGCCGCAAGAAGCATTCACCAGACCCTGAAGCTCTGGCGTCATCCCACTAAAGAAGCTCTGAACTAGGTTCGGCTTGGAAATGTCGTGGTGTGGGCATCTATCCAGAAGCTCTCTGAACCTCTCCCATGCCTCATGAAATTGCTCGTTAGGGAGCATGGAGAAGTTGTTGATTAGGGCCCTCGCTGCATTCGTCCGCCCGAGTGGATAGTACTTGTTCAAGTACTCGGTGCGGAGCTGCTCCCAGGTGTAAACAAACTTCCCTAAATGCTTCAGCCAGGCGGCTGCTCTATCTGCCAGTGAAAAAGGGAAGGCCATCATCCGAATCGTATCCTGGTCCACATGACGGTCGTGGACAGTGCTGCAGATCATCAAAAACTCCTGGAGATGGAGGTGGGGCTCCTCAGTGGCAAGTCCGTGAAAATGAGGAAGCATCTGCAGGGTGTTCGGAGGGAACTTGAAATCCCCCACGATAGCAGGTACCACCACCCAATGGTGCATCAGTGTAGATCCGGGGTTGTGTAACTCCCGCATCGGTCTTGGTGGTCCCGCTGCGGCGGCGGCTGCCGCTGCGGCAGCTGCTGCTGCGGCTGCTGCATGTGCATCAGCATCAGGAATGTCCTCAGGCTCGCTCTGATCTCTCTCTTCTCTGAGTCGCTCCATCTCCCTTCTCATCTCAATCATGAAAGCTCCCTGATCGCGTAGCTGCTTCTGTACTGTCTCTAATGATGCAATCAGGGTGGAGTTGATCGCTCCCTGGTCTAGTACAAAATGTTCGGGTTGGCGATCATCTGAACTGCCGGCTCCGGCCATAGTGACGTCTGCAAAATCAGATGAGCCCAACTCAGGTTCTGTCAAATCAATTCGTCTTTCCTCGGGCTCATGTCTCTCAGTAGCAAAAGAAAGGGGATCGAGGGGAAACAGGGTGGAATCGTACTCGGGCCTGGAGAGCTGGTCTCGACTCTCACGGGCCAACCTAGATGGTGAAGTAGACGCGCCTGAAAGCGGTGCAGCCAAAGGCTGCCTAAGAGATCGTCTACCCATCATCTTGATCTGGCGAGTTAGGCGGATGGGATCTGGAGAAAATATGATCGCAAAGCAAACCCCCGGTTCACCAACGCAACACAATCTGAAGACCGTGAAAGCTCGGTCAATTTATCTTGTCAATTTTATTTGGTGAACATACAGAATATCAGAGCGCTTACGTGACCTGTTAGGATACCCGATGCTACTCCAACCGACTGGCCCGCACGGAAGAGTCGGTAGTCAGCTAGAAATAGCACCGGAGGGCTCTACCTAGGGTGCGGGTCACTCTCTCGCGCATCCAAACCATACAATGAGGGGGTTGCTCTCCCCAAGACAAATTTTTAATGTGAGTGTCTTTTAGGGTCAATAGTGTTATCCAGTCCAAATTTTTTTTTTTCAAAATAAATACAAGCGGCCTAACGAATTTTCCGATTCTCCTGATGATTAAGCCAAAAACAGAGGGAGAAGACGAAAAAGCCGATGCGCGAAGAAATCAATGATGCATGCAGAGAAAGAAATGCGTACCTTGTCTCCAGCACTCTACATGCCAGTGATCCGCGCAGAATTTAAAGACAGAATTAAACTACCTAAATGATGCACGGTAAAAAGCCGAGTCCTAAACAGGCAATTTCTATTGATCGTGAAGAACAATAGTTAGTCGACCGAATCGAGTCCGGAGTCCGATCTTGGGAGTCACTCGGTGCTCGCCACAACGGGTCCTGCCAGCGCTGTATGTGACTCCTAACGGCACGTGGTCTCAAATCCAATCAAACTAACTTTTTCAGTGAATTTTAGTAAGGTCCAATTACGTTCTATAGGAACAGATATTCTATTAAGTGTTGGGCCTTAGAGATCTTACGTCACAATCAACAAAAATCCTATGTCTAGGGGCTCGAGCGAAAACCGCGAAAAATCCGGAAAATGACAGTAATAAAAGAAAAAGGAAAGCCGCGAGAAAAGCCGCGTAAAAACCGAGGGTCCTAATGGGTCCCCCGAGCACGCCGGTGCTCGACGAAACAGACCCGCTACGGTCTAAGTCTAAGAGTGTCTGAATGTCCTGTATTATTACAAATAATAATGAATGAATAAAATAAAAACTACCCTAATGCCTCACACCACTCAACCCTCTCCTCTCGCTCTCTCCTGCGGCTTCGTAGAGAAGGAAGCCGCCTCCGAGTCTCGCGGCTGCACCGGCTCCTCGAAAGTCGCCTCCGCGGTCCTCGGGCCCTCGCAAGAAAACAGGAAGAGTGGTTAGACCAATAAAATAATCAAATAATAAATGGAAATAAAAACAAGGGTATATGTGCAAAAAATGGAAATAAAATAACCACACAAAAATAAAACAAAAATAAGAAGAAAAGAAAATCAAAATAAAACAAAATAAAACAAAAAGAAAATCAATACAAAAGCCGCGAAAAACCGCGAAAACAAAAAACGAAAATAAAAACACTACTAAGTCGTGCTCCCAGGCAACGGCGCCATTCTGATGACACGAAAACCCGAATGACTAAGGTAAAGGTGTAGAAAAATAGGTCGTTGCGACCTCAGCCACTCAGAACGTATCAATCAAGAAAAATAAACCACTCGAAAAAAATATGACAAGTCAAACAAAGCGGTCTCGCTATGAGATTTACCTGGTATAGCACCCAGGGTCGAACACAAGGAGCACGGATTGGCCTAGGCCTACGAAGTAGTAAAAATAAGATAAAATAAAAGAAAAGTGATTTTTAGTGGTTTTTGTTAATTTTTATATTTTTTAGGATTTTTAAAAGGTTAAGAAAATAAAAGAAAGTAAATACAAACACACTTGCACAATTTATTAAACACACCAAAAATAATGCAAAAATTCAGACAAAAATGTTTTTATGTTTTTTAAGTTTTTAAGTGTTTTTGGTGAATTTTTGGGATTTTTCTAATGTATATTTTATTTTCTAAAAATAAAACAAGGCTAAAAAGGAAAGGTACTGTCCAGCAAGGCTTGAAACCCAAAAATAAAATACTTAAGGATCTCAATAAGCCCTGAGGTAATTTTCCTGTAATCTAGAAAGAATATGGAAAATTTTGGCACCTAAATTATTGTTTTTGGATTTTTAAATTATTTATTATAATTTTTGTAAGTTTTTAGGAGTTTTTCAATTTTTAGGGTTTTTAAGTGATGAAAAATAGCCAAAATTGGCTAGAAAATCAAACAACAAACAAAGAACAGTCGCTAATTTTTTTAGAATTTTTGGGGGTGTTTTTATATTTTTTTATGATTTTCCAAGTTAAACAGTGGCAAAAATAGGGGTTTTTGAATTTTTAAAAATAGCAAATGAAATCAAAAATGTCCTCAAAAATTCATAAAAATTCTACACCATGGCAGGAGCCATGTGTCAAATTTTCATCGAATTTGAAGGTGATTTGATATTTTATTCAAAAATAAAGGAGGGGCACTGTGCACAGGGACCTAAGTGCAAATACCCAAAGTTCTGGGGGGTCTGGTGCAAAATACCCAGCAAAACACGTGCCAAGCACGTGCCTGGGGCACTCAGGGACCCAAATGTAAGAAAAATAAGTTCTGAGGGCTTATTGGTAACAAGTACCAAAAGTCCAGGGGCTTATCTGCAAAATACCCAAAATAAAACGCACATGTGCAAATAAAACACTCACAGGGGCATAAATGCAATTACTGAAAATATTTCATTCATTAAAGAACATCCAGAACTACAGGGGTAGAGTTGCAAATACACCAAAAATATCACGTGTCAAAGCACGTGTCTCAGACAAACAGGGGCATAAATGCAAATATAAACAAGCGTGAGGTTCCAAGTGCAATTTACCCTACGTAAATAAAATGCATAAAATATTTACAGGACTGCAAATAAAAACCACAAACTACGAGGGGGCCTAAGGTAATTTACCCCTTTATTGCGATCCAAGGGCGGAGCGTGCGCCACGTGTAGATCCGACGGTGGAGAAGCGAAGGCGCCCAAGGCTCCGGTCCTCGACTGCGATCCGACGGTCCAGGTGCTGCCACGTTGCAGATCGAACGGTGGGCGGACGACGAGGCTGAGCTTCGCTGGATCGACGGTGGAGATCGACCCTCGGATGGATCTGACGGTTGAAGCTGCTCCTCGAATGGACGTACGTGATTGGATCTGGAGCTCGGGGGTCAATCGGACGGCGGAGGAGGATGATGGACGAACAGGGCTCCGGCGAACTTCGCCGGGCTCGTGAGTGCGCGATGGTCCTCCGGGGAGCCTTCTGAAGGTCGGAGAAGAATCGCGGAAGGCTCCCGCGTCTGCTGGTGGTCTCCGACGAGCACACCGAGCTCCGAGGAGCTCGAGCGAAGGTGGCGGAGCTGGGTCTCCTAGCTAGATGGCGAAGGGTCTCAGATGACCCTTATCTTGACCTGAAAAACGAACCAGAAGACTCACGGGTCGAGGGCAAATTGCCTCGACCCAGTTAGGCGGCGTGAAGGTGCATGGTGCGTCGGAATGGAGAGCTCCGGCGAAGGTGGTCGGCGGAGGAGCTCGATTCCCAGATCCTGTGCGATCTGGGTTGAGTGAAGGGGCGTAGAATGTGCGTGAGGGGATGGCGAAGGTAACGGTGCGTTCCGATGATTGAGAAGTTGCACGATATGGCCGGAATCAGCGGAATACGTCGGAGATGCGATTTGGGGGAAATGAAAAACTACGCTAAACGGAAGAACTAATCGGCTACCTGGGCGGTCGGAGAGACTGGGGAAGAGCAGGGGGTGCTCCTGGTCGTAGCCTCAAGGGTCGTCTCGGCCCGAGGCTCGGTGCTCACGCTTGTGGCGGAGCAACGGCGGCGACACACGCCGGATCAGTGGATTCACCTCCTCGCCTCGCTGCAACAAGGGCGATCGCTTGCTGTCACTCTCGCGGTGCCTCTGGAGTTCACTGAGAAGAAGGAGAAGAGCCAAAGATGAGGCGCGGAGGCGGCGGAGGTCGAGATATATATGGAGACAGGGCCGATTAGGGTTGGGTGGAGACGGCTATGGAAGGCGTGGATCGCGCGGCGAAGGATCTGGCGAGGATGTCGGATGATCGGCGAAGGATCCGGGCGCGGGGTTTGCGTGGGTGACAGGCTGGAGGCGCGTGGAGAAAATGGCTAAGGCGGGGCGGTGCGCATCTTCTCAAAAAGGAAAGAGTCCGCGGGGGAGTTGACCGGGGTCAACAATCCCCCGTGGACCAATCAGGAACTGCCACGTATTTGAATTTTTTGTTTATTTATTTTAAGGCAGAAAATGGCCGAATTAAGAAAAACTTAAAACATGAAATATTTTTCTTTTATTTTTTTCTATTTTTTGGTGATTTTTAATTAATTTTTGGAAATAAGAATAAGGTATGTACATTATAGGTCTATACATAGGTATATGTACAATATGTTTTTGTATTTTTAATTTTGTAATTTTTATTTGATTTTTGTTTTGTTTCTTTTTATTTATTTTATTTACAAAATATAATCTAGAATATTTACAAAAAGTTTTAGAGATAAATAAATTTATTTACAAGGTGAAATGGATAAGGAAGGTGGTATATGTACATGGTGAAAAGATATTTTTGGATTTTTGATTTTTAATTTTTATTTTGTTTTTAATAGCTTTTACATATATACAAAATATATACAAATATTTACAACATATTTTTGGGTGAGGAAAATATATAGTTTTATTTATTTACAAATATATACATATGTGAGCCCCTATCTCCCTCTACTTGGCTTTTATGCGGTCAGGCCCATGCTGAGCCCTCCCTTGGGTTAGGTTGCTCAATATTTATTCTAAATATTTCCCTCTTTTTCTTTTTACTCTTTATTCTTTTATTTTTGCACAAAAACATGCTAATTATCTATTTTTACAAAGATGCATGCTTTTGCTAAATAATCCTATTTGCACATATCTACATGCATTTGCATAAGTTTTTGTAGCTAAAATATAAGAATAAAGAGTGATGAATGGGTATTCATCAGGGATCAATGCTGTCAAATGTCATGTCCTCCAAAAATGTATCGACCTCATCAAATGGGAGGACACATGGCTCAAATACGGGGCTATGAAGGTCTGTAAAATCCAAAATCGGTCCCTCATCAAACTCTCTATGCTGAGATGAATCCAAATATATCTCTGAATTTGAGAAAATCTTCTGAAGATCAGACACTGAATCAACTGTGTATGGACACTGGAATAATTCAGAGGATGGCTGAGATGTGGGTTCCTCCTCTATCTCTTGGGATCCTAGCAGATCTAGAATCGAACAATCTTCTATGTGATAGAGCGGGACTGGCTCAAAATCTGATTGTAAATCCAATGAAAACTCAACCAATGTCCGGCTCTCGGAACTCACAGTAGTAGGCAACACATCCATCAAATGAGAAGTAGAAGCATCCATATCCTCAGATTTGTGTGCGCTATAAAGATTGGAATTGTTTGTCACACACTCAATTGTCGTCGTCTCTCCCTCATGTGTTGTCCTGAATAAATCATCTCGTGTATATGAAAGATCAGATAGTGTTCTCAAGATGGTCTCAACTAAATCCAGGTCAGGACTGTGGTGTGAACCACTACAAGAGGTAATGACATATGATATCTGCTCTGCGGTCCTCCCCGCATGGCGATATGGATAAGGTCAGTCATCAAAAATCCATGATCTGGAAATCGCCTCAAAAGTTCTCGTAACCTTAACCATGAATCTCTCAACGGCTTTTGGGGGTTAACAGAAAAATCACGAATACATGACCGCATCATCTCTGCTCTACACTGGGGGTAAAATTTCTTCAAAAATAATGATCGTAAATCTCCCCATGTAGTAATCTTCCTTCCCAATCGTCTATGCCAAGTCTTGGCTCTACTCTGAAGTGTAAACGGGAAGGTAATCAGCATCATTTCCTCAGAAGTTATATCGGAATATGATCGTGATTCACAAATATCCTCAAATTCTTCGACATGCAAGTAAGGTTCCTCGTGCACTTCCCCTAAAAACTTAGGCAGTAGATTAATTAACTCTAAATCCAGAACAAAGGGTCTCAAGGTAGAAGCGGACTGGACTTCATGATCTGTGTACTCATCCAATGTCCTAGGATACAAGTCATCTAAAGCTCGCAACTGCCCCATTCGATTGCCTATGGGATGCACTCTCATCTCAGTAATGTGAACACCCATGTCTCGTGTTTGGTCAATCTGGTCTCTGTGGGTGTCACTCACAGCACGTCCCAAATGGGAGGGTGGGTAGGGAGAAGATGAGAAGTCGGATGGGGTTCCGACCTCTCGAGAGAGTGAACGTGAGTGATGGGCGTGAAATGAAGAAGCCGTAAAACTCGACTGGAATGGAAAGTGGCCCATTGTGATGGGAGGAAACTGAAGGGAGGGATGGAGGGATAGAAGGGAGTGAAAGAAAGAAAAGGCAGGAACGAAGAGAGAGATAGAAGGGAGGGAGGGTGGTTAGAGACAGAAGGTGACTGCTAATGATAGAGGAAGATGATTGTAACCGACTCACACCAAAGACATACAAAACACAAAGCAAACCCCTAGTTCACCAACTCAACACAAAGTGAAGACCGTGAGATTCGGTCCTTTATCTTTTCAATTTTAGAGTTAGGTGATCAACGAAAGTTGTACAAACACTTAGGAGGCTTGAATAGGATTTGGGCACTACTCCTTAGTGTGTACGCGAGCGAGTAAAAGCGCAAACAATGAGGGGATTGCTCTCCCAATACAATGAAGTGAATCAATTACGTTTGATTTTAGAGTCAAGTTCAATTAGCAGTCCCAATTTTTTTTAATTTTTGATTTTGTGATTTTTTGGATATTTTCAAGAATAAACGCCTAACGAGCTTTCCGATTTTCCTCTTTGATTAATTTGAGTCCAAAAACAGGGGGAGGGATCGAGAAAGCCAATGCACGGTCAAAAACGATGATGCATGCAGAGATAGAAAATGCGTACCTTACTCCAGCACTCTACATGCAATATGATCCGCGTAGAAATTTAAAGATAGGAAATAAACTACGTAAATGATGCAGCGGTGAAAACCAAGTCCTAGATGAGCAAGTTCTACTCGCAGAACCGTCTAATCGGTCACTGATGAATCCACGTTTCATCATCTTTATTCTATCATTTTGGCCTCAAAAACCCTAGTAAATGCGTGTAAATAGAGCTAATTCATGCATTTTAGCATTCATGCATATGTGTGTAAATATTGTATAAAATGCGGTTTTTAAAGCCAAAATTATAGAATAAAGAAAAGAAAAGAAAAAGAATAAAATATTGTAAATATTTTATGACCCGAAACCCCGAGACCTAGGCATCTTGATGAATAGGTCGACAAGGAATAAATTAGGGGGAGATAAGGTCAAAATTGCAGATCAAATACCTATATGTATTAATTCATTCTTTATTCATTTTGGGACCTATTTTTGGTTCCACTTTTTGTACATCAAATAAAGAAACTTTGTACATAAAAGTTGTAGATAAATTAATAAAGAAAAATACAAAATTGATCTCACAGAAAAATAATGTACAGATAAAAAGTTATGGTCTTAATAAAATTCCAGAACGCCAACTTCCCAGACCCGTATCTCACAAATAAAAACTCCAAATGCAGCGTACTCACCTTTAATTGTATATAGAAGAAAATAAGCTAATTAATGGCGGTGGTTTCGCATTTGGCGGAGCTACGGTGTGAAAGTTGACTTTTGGACCCTCATTGTATACTTGTACATATTAAAATATTCAATTTATTTATTTATTTATTATTTTTATAATTTTATATTTTTATAATGTTGTCAATAATACTTATAATAATTCTGAGTATTAAAATCAGAATAAAAGCATAATTAAAATACAAATAAAAATACTTGTATATATTCAATACATAGGTACATTACCTAGACTTATACCTGTATAGAATACACTTGTATTTTATTAAATACACAAAATATATCAGAAAATTAAAATAAAAATATATTTGTGTATATAAAAGTATTTTATAATTTTAGAAAATAAAAACCAAAATAAAATAGATTAAAAATACCTAAATAAAAATAAAATACTTAAATATATAGATATAGATACCTATAGGGGTATAAAAGCAAATTGTAAAAATATACCTCATAAAAATAATTAAAAATCGGAATTAAATACTTTATGAAATAATAAACATTTTTTATTAATTAACCTAAAAGTAAATAAATCATTTTCGATTTTTAATTGAATTTTTAATCATTTTTTGAGGGATTTTTCCTGGTTGGTCCACGTGGACCAACCAGGGGGCAGTCATCGTTGACCAAGGTCAACTGCCTGCCCTCCATCCCTGTAGCCCGTCAGACCTCGATTTTTGCCCGTGTTTGCAGATTTATCGAGGTCGACCCTTTCATCTTTTGAGCTCGAGCCCTTCTGCAAAGATGCTCCCCTACTATCCCTCTAGCTCGCCAGCCTATTAGATCTCCTTAGATCTTTGCCTCGCACCCGTGATCGATCCTCGAAAACCGCCCCTCGACCACATTCAAAACCAACTCCCTGACTTTCCCCTTCTCTTTGAACCGGGATTTGGGCGCCAATAGCTTCCAGGTGGGGTTGAGGGCGAGCTCTCGTGACAGGGGCATCCTCCCCCACTGCCGTCGAGGTGCGGCGACCCTCCAAGCACCGTGTTCCACCATCTCCGGCCATCTCCTGGCCGTGAGGTTCTTACTTCGGGCATACCACCCTTGAGGTCGATTTCTTGTTCATTTTCTTGCATTTCCTTAGATAGCGTAGCAGTAGGATTAGTTTGGCGTTGTTGCCCATCGATTCACACGCAAACCGTTATCGAGCCACCACCTCGCCGGAGCAAGCTCCGGCGAGCTCCATTTTCGCTAAATCCATCAACCTTCCGCCTATCTCTGTCTTGGGACCCTCTACTGTGCGTGCTGTGTTTATTTGCAGGTCCCAGCGCCAGAGAGACTCCAGCTGGAGTCGAGTTTTGCAGGTATCGAGCTACCTGGAGCCCTTTTTCGTCTCCAACCTTGCGGCGGCACATCGGACTTCAACCGTCCATTTTGGCCTCGCCGTTGGGTCGGGGCATCTTCCAGGAACGTCGGGGACGTCTTCGTGTGCCAAAAGAGCATCGGAAGAGGAGGCGCGAGCTCCGAGAAGATCATCCGGCCCTCTGTTCTTCCAGTTCATCGACCAGGCATCCCAGCCGTCGATTTTTGCCCTGTTCGTCCTTCAAAGCAGCAGCCGTTGGATGCGGGGCGTCTTCCAGCCGTAGATCGAGCCCCCAGGATCTAATCGCAGCCGTAGGCATCGAAGGGGTATCGGCTGTCAGGCGTTCGACACGTGGCATAAGTGGTGGATCAGAACCGTCGACGCCCGCCTTTGACTGGGCATTTTGCATTGTAAGCCCGGCATATTTTTGTATTTAATATCTAATACTTAATCTTTCATTTGCAGTTACAAACTTTTTGTAATAATTGCTAAAAACCCCCTGAAGTTTTCGTATCTACATTCGAGTTCTTGCCAGTCCACCGCACGTGCGTGGCACGTGCACGTGGACATTTTGCGGACGAGGGCCTCGCAGTTGTGGTTTTATTATTCAGTCCACTGAACATTTTGTCACGCTGTAAAATTGTAGTGAAATTTGCATTCCAGCCCCGCGATTTTGTAATATTGCGAATAGGTCCTTGCCAGGTCACGTGCACAGTGCGCGTGACCTTGGCAATTTTGCAGGTCCACCCTTGCGGGTTCTAGTTATTTGTGTTTGGTCTAAAAGTATTTAATTCAGTGTTTATTTTTGTGGCAAAATTGCAGCCGTGTCCTCATCTTTTCAGATATTTGCATAAAGGTCCCTGCCAGGCCTTGACATTTTTGTATGCTTGCAATATTTAATTGAATGATCATTTCAAGCCCAAAAATTCCATAAAAATAGACTTAAGTTCCTGGACACGTACACTTTAACGCCATATATTTAGTTTTTGATTTTACTTTATTTTGATATTTATTAAAAATCAAAAACTTCCTTTTTGTGTACTGTCTACCTTAGAAAATACCAAAAAAATATCAAAACACCTCCAAAAATTCCCAAAAATTCACATATTGTCTATTTTATCCTCTTTTAGTGTCAGTCCAAAAATCATTAAAAATTTCAAAAGAAAAACACTAAAAAATCTAAAAACACTTAAAAACTTCAAAAAATATATAAAATAGTAGAAAAATCCAAAAAATATAAACTCAGCTTCTGTTTATCCCTTATTTTGTTCTTTTTATTAAAAAAATATTGTGACGATTTTTTGCTACTGGTTGTTATTTTTAAATCTCATTTTATTCACAGCCAACCTCTTTTCCACTGTTTAGCTTTATTTCAGTGTTTAAAAATACCAAAAACACTTTGAAAAATCCCCAAAAATCACAAAAACAGTAGAAAATTACAAAAATACCAAAAACATTTTATTTCTGAATTTTTGAGCATTTTTGTGCATTTTTTATAAATATTTTACTTTGCCTTTTCTTATTTTGTCTTTACTTTCCAATATTGAAAAAGAAATAAAAAAATATAAAATATAAAATATAAAAATCAGAAAATTAAAAATCAAATACAAAATTAAAAATTAAATAAAAATAAAAAAATTAAAAAAAATTAAAAACCCACAAAAATTCCTTTGCTTGCTTAGTGTAGACACACCACACACTCACACACACTTGCGCATTCATTTGCTTGAGCTACACTGCTTGCTCCCTGTGTTCGAACTCTCTGCATACTTGACACTATACACCATTTGTGCAGAGTTAAAAATAAATTTTAACTCCACATTGTTTCTAATTTGTTGATCTTAGTGTGGGTTAATTGTTGATCAAATACGGATTTCATTTGAGAGTCGCAACAGCGACGGTTATCTCCGCCTTGTGTGAGATACCAATTTAGACCCTCGTGAAATTCGTGTTTATCAGTCACCGACCTCCAAGCCAAAGGGTCCGGTCTTGGCCCACCCCTCCTCTGCCCGACAAATCGGGGGTAGGAGAAAGCGCTTTACAGGGTGGACTGCGGCACGTAGGCTACGAAGGAGATGAGTCGATTATTTTTATTAATTGATTATTAGTAGGTCCAATAAAGCACACTATAGGAACATGCAGATAATTAAGTGTGGGGACCCTACTAATTACGGCACAAGCAAGAGAAAATCCTAAGACTAGGGGCTCGAAAATCATGTGAATCAAATAAAATAAAATAAAATAAAATAAATGCGAGAAAACAAAACCAGCGAAAAACAACGGTGAGGTCCCCCAAGTGCACCGGCACTTGGCGAAACAGACCCCGAAAAATATCCAAGTCCACAAGTCGAAAGTATAAGTTATTACAAAAATATTGTTCTCTCTCTCTCTCAAAAATAAAAAATTCCTTCTCCTCTCTCTCTTCCTCCTGCGCGAGTCCTCTAAAAAGAAACTCCAAGTCGTCCAAGCAGTACCTCGCACAAAAATCCAAGAGAGAATGTCAAAAAACAATTATAATATAGAGAGACAAAAATAGAAAAATGAAAAATGACTACAAAGCCGTGCTCCCCGGCAACGGCGCCATTCTGGTGACACAAAATCCGTGCTGTCGAGAGAGGTGTAAATAATATGCAAAAATATGTCGTCGTTCTCAACCACGGGATTCGGTCAACGAGAAAAATATTTAAAACCACTCGGAAAAGATAGAAATCAATGAAACAGATGTAAGCGGTCTTTCGCTATTCTTTTTACATGGTATAGCGACCAGGGTCGAACACAAGGAGCACGATTTAAAAACTACGCAGTCAAATTTCAGAAAAGAATTTTTTGTGGTTTTTGAATTTTTTTTATAAATAAAACAGTGAAAAACAAAGAGACTATTCATAGCCAAGAGTATTTTGCAAAATAAAAAATTCTTTAAAAGTTAAAAACTCCAAGAGATTATTTTTAAAAGAAACTACAAGACAATATCTACAAAAAGAAACCAATATCACTATTTTTGGATTTTTCTATAATTTTCTACATTTTTTTAAAGATTTTTCGTATTTTATAATTTTTTTTGGAGTTTTATAAATGAGAAATGGACAAAAATTGGTCTGAAAATAAAGCACAACAAAATACACCTACAGAAATTTTTTTGGAATTTTTAAAGCAATTTTTCGAATTTTTATGGATTTTGAAAGTTCTGATAAGTAAAAAGACAATGTTTTTGAATTTTTAAAGATAACAAATGTCAACAAAAATTGATGAAAACTTTATACAATGATTAAGACCACAGAAGGAGTATACGTGAATTTTCTCAGAATTTTTGCATACATAGAAGTATTTATTCCATTCAAAAATAGCATGCAATTCAAGGTCTTAAAACACAGGGACGGGAATGTAATTTTGTTAAAAGTTTGACATTAAATTAGAACATTACAGTAAATGCAGGGTGAGAAAGTAATTTACCCTCTTTTTTATTTCAAACCCCTTTCCCCTTAGGGTTTTGTTCGTTTCTTTTCTCAGCAAATGGGGAGAGGGCCACAGCCGCCACTTGAGAAGCCAAGGGGCAGAGCCGTCGCGGCGGGCGGATCCGGGCTGGCGTGTGCGCGGCGTGGGGAGGCGGCGGTCGATGGAGGCTCGGGCGGTGGATCGGCACAAGAGGGCGATGGAGGTGGCGCCGCGTGTCGGCGCGGGCTGCCGCGGCCACGCGCGGTGGCGCGCGGGGGCCTTGCAGGGGGGCCGGGGGCCGCGGCTTCTGGTGGGAGCGATGGATGGCGGCCACCACAGAGGGCAGCGCTCCACCGCGCAGGAGGGCGCGGGGTCTGCTACTGGGGCGTGCTCGAGGGGAGGACAGGTGGCGCGACCTGGAGGTAGAAGGTCGAAACTCTGGCGGCTGGGATGCGGGCCGGCGTGGCGTCGCCGCTGGTGAAGGTGATGGCAGGCGCGGGGACCTGCTGGAGAGGCCGCGGTGGCCCGCGCGCTGAGGCAAGGTGCTGGGGGCTGAGCGGCCTGCGCGCGGAGGGCGAGGTCGGCCTCGCCGCCGCACGGTTGAGCGCGTGGGGGAGGAATCGCACCTGCGTTATTTTTCTTTTTGTTTTTTTTTGATTTTTTTTAATTTATGTATGATCAGCAGATAATAAAAGGAATTTTTTTATTTTTAGAAAATATACACAGAGATGAGATTGAAAAAGAATGTTTTTTTTATTATTATTCTCCTGCAAAACAGAATGTTAGAGAAAAAGAGAAAAGATCTTTTTATATTTCCTTTATATTATCCTGCAAAACAACACGTTAGATACAAAAGCAATTTTTTTATTTTCTTTTATTATTCCTGCAAAACAAATGTTAGATATAACAAAAAGAAATTATTTTTTTTTGTATTTTCCTGCAAAAACAGAGGTGAGACAAACAGGAAAAATAATTTTATGTTGTTTATTTATACACAGAAATAAGATAAGTGAATGGATTCGGATCCACGAAAGGGAAGATAGATCCGTGGACTCCGACCACCGTGCGTGGTTGGAGGTGTGTGGTTGCGTGAGATAGAAAAAGAACTGGCGAGATAGCGAGATGAGATGAAAATCGGTGTCGGATGTGGATTAAAGTGTGATGGAAATTTTTGAGATTTTTAATCTAAAAATTACTCCCTAATCCTACGCTAAGATCTAAGCCTACAATTTACCTAGGAAAAACGACAAGTAAAAGTGGATCTCACCTTAGGGTTTGGACAAGCCATGATGGCCTCAACGAAGCACAAATCTCTGTCACCGACTGGATCGGAGGCTAGGACCCTCTTCAACAAGAAACCTCTCGGAAATCGGGCTCCTCTCCGCCAAAGATTGATCAAATGTGAATGAGGGAGGAGGAGCCCATTAAAAAGAGCCAAAAAATCAAAAATGGAAAATATTTATAAGAAAGGAAGGTGTTTATTGGATGGATTAATAAAATAATTAAATTAATAAATTAATTAAATAATTAATTATGAAATTCGAAATAAATAAATTAAATTAATTAATAAATTAATTGGAAATTAATTGGCCACCTTAATGGTGGCCATTAAAGGTATGAAATCAAATCTAATATATATGGTAGCTTATTAAGTCACATAAATCAAATAAAATCAAATGATTAAAAACAAAATTCGGAATTAAATTAAATTAATTAATTAATGTTAGATAATTAAATTTTTTGATAGTTTTTATTTAAGGAAGTTAATGGTATACATATATTATATACATATATTATAATGTACATAGGTGCAAATAAGGAAATAATTTTTATACAAGATTTTTTTATTTTTTATTTTTTATTTTTTATTTTTATTGAAAATAATATTTACAATATATACATTATGTAAAAATAAATATTAATAAATATATACAACAAATATATGGGTAAACTGCACAATACACCCCAGAAAACTGACTTTTTAACCGTAACTCCAAAAAATACGAAACCACAGCCATTTGAAAGGTAATTTAATTTATAATAAGATGGAAGTGAGTTTGATCCATTTTGAGCTCGTATGGAGCCGGAATTGATGTTTCAATTATCACGTTGCAGCTTTTTCTGGGTGTAATTATTTACAATATATACAATTTTTATTTTACAAATATTTTTATTATTTACGCCACAATTTTATTCACAACTTTTATTTACAAAAATAATTGATTTGAGGTCAAATTATATATAAATAAAATAATATAAGTTTTGTACAAATATACATGAAAAATATGTACAATACATTTTTGGATTTTTCTGACAAACGACCCTATCTCCCCCTACTTTATTCCTGGTCGATCAGGTCAAGTCTTGACCTTCTCTCAGGGTTTGGGTCAGTCTGTATTTATTGCATAAATACTTCCTTTTCTTTTTCTTTTCTTCTTTATTCTTTTATTTATGTACAAAAAGTGTTAAAAATGCATAATTAGCAAATGCATGCAAAATGGTAATTTTATGAAATTAATGGGTATTTACATGTATTTGACTAAGGAAATGATGCTAAAATAAAAGAATAAAGGCGATGAATCGTGGATTCATCACCTGATACAGCCCCAAATAACTCCAACACGGTAGCAACCCCCTCAGCTTCACGAGCTCCACCTTCCACAAACAGCATAGTATCATCAGCATACTGTAAGATTGGGATAGACAAGCCATTAGAATTGTAACCCTGAAAAAACTTTCCCTCCACTGCACGAGTAACCATCCTTGACAGTGCATCTGCCACAATAACAAAGAGAAGGGG
Organism: Ottelia alismoides; assembly: GCA_037367405.1. Taxonomy (NCBI): domain Eukaryota; kingdom Viridiplantae; phylum Streptophyta; class Magnoliopsida; order Alismatales; family Hydrocharitaceae; genus Ottelia; species Ottelia alismoides. The sequence goes on along the minus strand of JAZKJV010009266.1, from coordinate 780,390 downwards.
AGCTAGCGGGCAACCCTGCCTAACCCCACCTCTGCGGCTGGAAAAATCCACCATCTGGTCTTCCATTAATTAACACTGAGCAAGAAGTCGTCGTCACACACCTCTTCATCCAGCTAATCCACTCATCTGGAAAACCACGTCTGGAAAGCGATGCCCAGATAAACTTCCAGCTAACACAATCATACGCTTTGGAGAAGTCAGTCTTCCAAAGCAAGCCTTTAACCTCTCTTCTTTTCCAATCAGCAACAATCTCCGAGGCAATGATTATACCATCCATCATAAGTCTCCCGGGAATGAAAGCTGTCTGGAAGTCGCTGATAATGTCACCCAATACAACTCGTAGCCTATTAGCAAGGACTTTCGCAACGATGAGATATATTGCATTTGAAAGAGCAATATGCCTGAAGTCTTCAATTCTATCCACCACCTCTCTCTTAGGCAAGAGGAAAAGTAAGCACCGATTTAACCGATCAAAATCACGATTTTCCCCTCTTAACTCTTCCACCACAGCTAACACGTCCTGGCCCACCAAGTCCCAGAATTCACGGAAAAAAAAGTAGGAAACCCATCTGGCCCTGGAGACCCATCTGCATTAAGATCAAACCCTGTTGTACGGACTTCCTGAAGGGTGAAAGGGCATACCAACTGAGACACCTGGACATCTGAAACTCGAGGCACATCTCTATCATGCCAACGAACCCCACCGAGATGAACTCTCCTAGACAGTTCCCTGAAGTGCTCAACAACTGCAGCCCTGATCTCCTTCTCTCCTTCCACCCGGACTCCCCTTACCTCCAAAGAATGGATTAAATTCCTCCGCCTCCTGCCATTTGCTACCGCATGAAAAAAACGCGTATTCACATCTCCCTCCCTCAACCAAGTTTGCCTTGAACGTTGTTTCCACTCTACCTCTCTCTTCTTGTCCTCCTCTAGAAGAACCCGTTGGTGAGATGACCTCATCAACTTCTCCTCTTCATAAAGCTCCCTGGAGTCCTCGATGATATCCAGCCTAGTCACTTCAGCCTGGGCTAAATCCCTTCTTTCACCACGACGAATCCTAAGTTCTCTACGAAAGTCCACCAACATGGATCGAAGCGCCTTCAACCGAGATGCCATATCCCTGGATGTCGAGCCAGATGAATCTATCCCCCTCCAGCACTGAACAATATGATCTATGAGAACCTCCTCTAAGAGCCATGAGCGCTCAAACCGGAAGAGGCTTCCCAACCGAACCGATTCGCCAGAGTCCCAACAAATGGGTATATGATTAGAGTGAGCACGTGGCATGGATCTAGCAGAAGCCAACGGAAAGGCATCCAGCAGCTCCGTCGAACAAAGAAATCTATCCAACCTAGATCTTGAGGAAGCATTCTACCATGTAAAACGGGGGTTCAAAGCATCAACGACTTCCAAAGAGAACTCCTCAACAAACTCCCTAAAAGCATGTGAACCAGCAACCAACCCACCTCGATTCTGAGGCTGATTTGAAGAAAATAAAGTGGCATTAAAGTCACCACCAACGATCCAAGGAAGGTCTTCATATCGTGCTCGGATCAGACGTAGCTCATCCCAAAGACCCGACCCGCCAAGTGCACCTGGAGGCCCATAAACTGCAGAAAGGATAAAGTGGACATTGTCCGTCTTGCGCACCAGCACCACCGACAATGAGTGATGAGCCTCCACCGAATCACTCAACTCCAATAGGTCACCATTTCAACCAACGAGGATGCCTCCTGACGCCCCAATTGAGGCCACTTTTCTGAAATCTGAAAGTCTAGCCCCCGAGAGTGATCTCCAAAAAGGAGGATCCCAAGTCTCCAATTTTGTTTCTTGCAAACAGACCACATCTGCACGCCAATCATCTATCAAAGATCCGATAGCTCGTCTCTTCTTTGGCCACCCCAGGCCACGCACATTCCATGAAATGATCTTCATTTTTCAACAAAGGGGCCCTCCCCCGCTAACTCCACCTGAATGCACCTAGCGACCTGCTGCCACAAAGTCTCCACCGGCCACTTTCCTACTAGCTGTCCACATTCTACAGAGCCAAAAACATCTTGCACAACCCGCACCTCTACAGCATGTGTTTCGATTTCTCCCTTGTTTTCCAGATGCCCCAACTCACCCTCCAAACGACGTCGTTTTCTGAAAAGATTCAAAAACCCCTTCACCGCATTTCCCCTGTCCATTCCCCCTCTCTTCTCCTATTTTCCACTACGCACCCAACGCCCTTTCGCCAACTTCTCCGTACCCATGAAGGTAAACGGACCTCCACCCCCGGCAGAAAACATATCCTTGCTTGCATCAGCCATTAATGTTTGATCAATGCACGAGTACCGCGAGAAATCCACAACCAAAGCCATGTTAGCTTGGCCAGAGATATCGTAGACGCCCTGTGCTGAAGAGCCAATCGATGTACCCAAGAGTTGCGGCACCACACCTTCCGTAATGCCCGGTTCGCCCGCCAAGGAATTAACAATGATAGTCGTTTCCTTTTCTATCTACGTGGCTCCAGTCTTACCCACACATGGTAAGCCTTCCATCTTTGACGTACCCATACATTGCATGAAATCCACCCTTGACGTATTTGAACATGGCATGGTTTCCATCCCAGAAAAGATTCTCCCCATCGGGACCTCATAACTTTTGTTTTGAAATTCAAAATTTTCTGGATTTGGCAAATGCGAGTTATTACACGCATTAATTCCCCCAATCAATAATTCCTGGAAATGTGGCTCTTTCCCCCTATCGGGTACAACAATCGACACCTTGGTTCCGACCGCCTCCTCCACCGTCACTGGCGTCGAGCATCCCTGCGTGGCCTCCTCCGCCAGTTTCATTCCTTCCCCATTCAAAGGATCTTCATAGTTCTCAGGAGAGTCCGTCAAGGGCAACAGAACATCAACCACCACTGTAAGACCAAGAAGGAAGGAGGTCCGACCCACAACCAAGGTCGTCGCCTCCGGCAAAGGGCATGGCAACCCTGACAAATCCACCAGAACATCAGAGTCATCACCTGGCTTGAGGCCATCCGAAAGAAGTGAAACAACATTTCCCAACGGTGATAAGCAAGCCCTGATAATATCGAGGCGCCTACATCTCAAAGGAACTCCAGAGACCCGAATACGTGTCGATGTCAACCTTGCAAATGGTCTTACACCATCACGAAAATGACTCCTCTGCCAAGGTCGAACCTCCAAAGGTCGATGTCGCCCTTCAAAAGGTGTGCTTACTCTTGTTCAGAAAGTCCGCGGGCACAAACGATCCCATTTCCGATGGCGATGACGTCACTTTCGAATGTAGGACCCAATAAAAGCAGAAGATCGCCCATCGCCCTTATCACGTCACCAGCATATGCATATGAGACCAGATGTCGGACTCTGATCGAGCAGACCTTATCAGATGGTTGAATCTTAGGCTGCTAGGTCCCCCGACGATGACATGCATTACTTCGATGCCCCAATCCATTACAACTGAAGCACACGGTATCCTTTGAGCAAGACCACGCAAAGTGACCAAAATCCCCACAACGAAAGCAGCGGGTTGAATCCAATCTACTCTTTCTTTGACCTCCCTTCCCCTTGACCGATGACCAACCGACCTCGGTGTCGATCTCTTCTCATTACCTCCCCCACCGCCTTTCCCTCCGCCATCCCCAGAACTTGTTCTCCCTCTCACAACTCTCTCCCTCCCTCTCTTGGTCTCGACCCTTTCTCCCTCCCTCCCCCTCTCTCTCTTTCTTTTGCTCTCCCTCTCTCTCTCTCTCTCTTTCTCTATCCCCCCTTCTAAGGCCGAGTCATCAACAAATATTTTTGGAAAAAAATTATCTTTGGAAAAAATATTATTATCTCATCTAAAAATAATTAAGGTACAAAAAATGCTATTCGATGCAAAATTATCTTTGATTTTTGAAATTTATAATTAAAAACTTAAGTTTGACCTACGAATAATTTAAATATTAATTACTATATCTGATGAATCTTCATTTTATCACCTTTGTTCTTTCATTTTGGCCTTAAATCCTTAGTTAAATGCATCTAAATAGTATTAAAATGAACAAAATAACACTCAATAATTAACTTTATAATTTCAAAATAAAAGAATAAAGGAAAGAGAAGACAAAGAATGAAGTATTGAAAATACTGAATGACCCTAAACCCCAAAATTAGGTCAATATTGATGAGGTCAACCAAGAATAAAGGGGGAGATAGGGCCAATAATTGTACAAAAAATACTCAAAATCTTAATTTTATTCATCTATAAATAGCCATTTTACCCAATTTTATTTTGCATTCTACACAACTCAAATAATAATATATGAAAATTACATATAAAAATACATAGAAAAAATATAAAATAATTTCCTAGAAAAATAATGCATAGTGTGACTGGGATATGCAAATGAAAAAGCTGTAAACCGAACTTCACATACCAATATCTGCTCCATAGGAACTCAGAATTCATTAAACTCACATTTATTATTATACAAATAAATTATCTATCCATTGAAAGTAGTTTCATTAAAATTAGAGTTAGGATGCAAAAGCTAACTTTTCAGGGTCCCATTGTCCTATATACATTTATAGTTTATTCAATTTATTTATTCTTTATATTTTATCTTTCTTATATTTTTAAATATTTGTAAATATCAATTAAAATATCTTAAAAATATAAACATCAAATCAAAGCATTAAAATGTAGTAAAATAAATAATGTATTAAAATATATCAGCATACTATACATATAATGAATATACCCCTATTTATTTAAGTACACAAATAAAATTAGAAAAATAAAATAAAAATTTGTAAATCTGTATGTAAATATATTACAAATATATAAATTTACATATAAAATAATAAAATACAAAATAAATATAAAATACCTCAAATATAGGTAAATATACCTATATATACTTGTAAAAATTAGCACCTGACATCGTAAAAATAAATAAAAATACCCATAAAATAATACATAAAATAATTAACATTTTTTTTGTTTTGACATTTAATTAAATTCATTTATTATTTGTTTTCAATTTAATAATTGCCTTTAACCTAATGTTTTTTATGGTTGGTCCACTGATGAATCTCCGTTTCATCACCTTTATTCTTTCATTTTAGTCTTTAAATCCTAGATAAATGCATGTATATAATATTATTTTGCGTAAAATGCCCTTCATTATTTATATTGTAAATATTATGCAAAATACTATTTTTAAGCAAAAATAAAAGAATAAAGAAAGAAAATAAAAAGAAATGAAATACCATAGGTATTGAATGACCTAGACCTCAAGATCTAAGCATCATGATGACTGGGACGATAAGGAATATAAGGGGAGATAAGGGCCAAAAATACAATAAAAACCCTAATTTTCAATTCCCCAATAATTCATTTTGGGAACCTATTTTATTTATTATTATTTATACTTCAAATCAGTAAACCTTGTTAATGAAAGTTGTAGATAAAAATGCATAGAAAAATAAAAAATTTATTTCATATAAAAATAATGCACAATGTGCCCTAGACATTCAAAATAAAAAGTCAAAAGTCAAATTTCCCATACATGTATCTTCTCCATACTGTTCAAAATTAACCAAATTCACCTTTAATTTTATATAAAATTTAATTATCTATTTAATGAAGTTGGTTTCATTCAATTTGGAGTTAAGATGCAAAAGTTACGCTTTTGACCTCTATTGTACATTATACTTGAATAAAATAATCATTTTATTTATTCTTTATATTTTTCATACTTCTATTTTTTATAATTTTGTAAATATTATTTATAATATATGTGCATAATTATATTAAAGTAAAGTTATTAAAAATATAATAAATAAATAAGCAAATTAAAATACATAGATGAAAGATAATACATATACATATATAATAAATGCACCTAATTATTTAAGTATACATATTACTTCAAAAAAACACAATAAAAATATATTTATGTGTATTTAATTAAGTTATAAATATATAAAATACGTAGATAAAATAATAAAATTAAAATAGTAAATAAAATTAAAATACCTAATATATAGGTCAATATACATATATTTACACTTGCAAAAAGTAACATACAATAAATTAAGCTAAATAAGTAAATAAAATGCCATAAAATACTACACAAAATAATATATGTTTTCATGTTTTGATCAAAATTAGTAAAATCATTTATTATTTTATTTGAATTAATAAAGAATTTCCAACCTGTTATTTCTCGTAGTGGCTGATGTTGACCAATCAGGGCCCATCCTCGATTGACCCGTCTGTCAATTCAACCCTTGAACCCTAGGCCTGTCAGGCCTCGTCATTGGCTCTTTTTCCTCAAATTTTCCCTGAATCATCTTGCACTATTTCGCCTTGATTCCTTCAACGTTTTTGTTCCTTGACATCGTTCTTTCATGAAAGATCCTTTCCCCGATCAACAAATTGCCGAAGTGATCGAAGGCCTCGGTCATAGTCCCCCTTGTATAAAACCACCCCTTTGAAAAACCACATGATCTACTGTTCTAAAAGAAGAACAATGTCTATGAATCGACCGGGTAAAATTTTACCAGAAAAGATTCATTTCTAGTTAATATTTTTATTTATTTTATTTATACTCCTAAACTTTGATGTACAGTGAAAGCACGAGAGTGTCGAACTCAGGGAGGCAAACTGTTGGAAAACTGAGGTGAAACGGTAGAAACTAAGGTAAAAGGTTTTTTTAATTTTTATTTATTTTTTAGAGATTTTTCTTGGTTTTATTTATTTTTGATGAATTTTATATTGTTTTTATGAATTTAAAGTATTTTTTGATTTTTTTTATTATTTTAGAAAATGTCTTGTAATATTTATTTATTTATTATGTTTTAATTTGGTATTAATATTTTTATGAATTTTTAGAAATATTTTAGAATTTTATGAGTTTTGATTTATTTTTAATGTTGAAAATTATATTTTTATTGAAAACATAATTTTATTTTAGATTTTAAAGTAGAAAACAATATCAATATATTTTTATTTTATTTTGTCAAAATTTAAATAAAATTACCTTTAAAATAATATATTGTGCATTTTTTGTCGGATTTTTATTTATTTAGTTATGATTTTTAAAAGTTTTTGTGTATTTTATATTTTTATTGGCTTTGTTATTTGATTTTTATTTTATTTTGGGTTTATTATGTAAAATACAATAAAATATACTAAGGATAATTTTTATTGGATTTTTAAAATTATTTTTATATATCTTTTATGATTTAATTGATTTTTATATTTTTTATGATTTAATTGATTTATTAATAATAGGAAATCTTTTAAAATTTTCAAAACTTATTTAATATTGTAGATGGTATAGTATAGGGTATTTTTTATGTATTTTTATTGTATTTTCATATTTTTAATTTTATTTAATATGTAGAGGATATGTATAGTGTGATGTATACAATTAGGGGTATGAAAAACGAAAAGATGGGAGTCGCTAAGTAATGGCCTGACAAATCAGGCTCACTGTCGTTGAGGCGACTACTCCAATCTTCACGTTGTTTCAACAATTAACCCACACAAATAATTAAGCAATTAAGAGAAAGAGTTAAAATTTATTATATCCTACTAAGAATGTATAATGGCAAGCAAGTAGGGGTCGAACACATGAATCATGGGAAAAGAGCGGGAAAGATAGAAATCAAAGTACCAATTAAGTCTCAAACACTTAGCCAAATTACGATCTTTTTGTGGATTTTTAATTTTATAATTTTAATTTTATTTTTGATTTTATGTTTTTGTATTTTGATTTTTTAATTTTCTGGTTTTGTATTTTCTATTCATATATTTTTAAATTTTTTTAATTTCTTTTAATGTAAATAACTATTTATAAAGCTATATAAAGATATATATACAATATAAGCTGCGGTTAATATAAAAATTAAAAAATAGTAAAAAAAGAAAATAAAATATTTGGGGTTTTAATACTTTTCTACTATTTTTGAGTTTTTTAAGAAATTTTGCTAATTTTTGTATTATTTAGAGTAAAAGATACCCTAAAACATGGTTTAAATAAATACCCGAAATCAAATTGGAGATATAAAAATAGATAACATAACCAAAATTTCTCCAAATTTATTTTAAATAAAGATAATAAAATAAAGAAAATTCAGAGACAAAAATTATATTTTTGAGATTTTTAAGAATTTTTTATAGTTTCCTAAAGATTTTAAGGGTTTTTCTATTTTTTTACTTTTCTTTTATATTTTTTAGTGATTTTTTGTTTGAGGTTAAAAATACATAAATACACAAAACATATTTTTTTGAGAATTTTTCAATAAGTTTTTAATATTTATATGTATTTTATAGTGCAAGCAGGGGGTAATGAAACCCAATTTCATGCTATTAATTCGTGGATATTAACCCCTTAGCTAAGACTAAGTGTCAATAAAAATCAGACAAACCCTCATTCATATCAGAGTCCTGGAATAAATTAAAAATACAAAAAAATAACAAAATTAAAATTTGTAGTGTTTTTAAGCCCTTAAAAATGCTCACAAAAATATTTCGCCCAACTGTTTGACCTCTTTTCCGATTTTGGTCAACATGAAACTTGTAGATCTCATCGAGATCTATAACTTTCATGTTTTGAGTTTTTTCCAAAATCGGCCTCCTTCTCCCTCTTATTTCATTTCTCTTCTCTGAATGACTTGATTGGGCCATGTGACACCTTTTGGTTGCGCCATGCAACCCGGTTCCTTACGTGCCACGCCCCCCGCTCTCTTCGCCATCCGATCATCCCCGACCTCTACAGATCTGTGCCGCTCATTCCCTCAACTCTTTTCCACCCTTCCATCGACGCCCAGATCTCATCGTGGATGTTCGCCAACGCCCTTCTCTCCTTGTGCCATGTGGCGCTCCTCATAGCCACACGATCTCCTCCAAGGTGCTTCCAACTCAGCCGCTCATCTCTGCTACCTTCCTAGCCGCCCGATCGACACCCACCTTTCATCGCTGTCGATCGTCTCCACCCACATCTCCTTTTGCCACGTGGATATTCCCTTCACCACTCGATCAAGCCGCCTTAGATCTGATTGTAGCCCCTCATTAGCGCCTATATCTCAGCCGTTAGATCGTAAGATACAACGGTCAAGGACCCTTGATCAACCTCCCACTACTCCCTCGCCCACGTCACCCACCTCGCGCGACCTCTTCCCCCTTTCCATTTCCCCTGTCGTCTCCGCCACTCTCTCCACTCGCCAACTATCCCATGGCGGAGACCATCACACCACCATCCTCACGCGAGCCCACGTTCGCCACAGTGTCCCCCCTCTCGCTCCACATTCCTCATCCAAGCCACGTCGGCAACCACCGGGACCCCCAAAATCCACTTTCAAATACGTCGCCATCGCCCCACTCTACCGATGTCCACCTTTACATGGGGCCTCTCCTAGCCCCTCTCCTCTTCCCCATGATAGGGTGAGGACCGATCGAGGCGTGAAGACGATGGTGGCTCCCGGTGATGACCTCTGGCCATGGTAGACCAGGATCGCGGTGGCTTCACCCCGCTAAGCTGCTCCCCGTAGCCGGGGGAGTCCAGCGATGACCCCGAGCTTCTCAAAGAAGCTCAAGCCCAGGCCTCGCTCCGCTATTATCCCAGGTAAATCCTCTGCTTCCCATTTGTATTTTTGTTCAATTTCTCTGATTTAATTCTCTTTTGCTAAGCAATCTCACACTTCGATCAATCTTTCATTAGATTCATCACGCAACCCCCATTCATGCGCTCGATTAGATCTCTCCTTCTCTCTTTCACAACCTCCGGTCACTCCACTCCCCTTCTCCAATAATCTTGCCAGAGATGTCGACCGGTCATCGCTTTCTTCGCCCATTCACAGCCGACCACCTCACTCACACTCACATGCACTTCTCAGCTGCACACTTTGTCTATGTTGAACTAATCCGTGCAGGTGAATGCCTTAAATGGTCGGAGCTCCATCGGAGCAAACTTTACCAGCCATGTCTCCGACTTCAGAGCTTCGGTGACCCTTTTCAGAAGCCCTAGTGTCTTCCCCATGAATCAGCTTTGACAACTGCACCTTCAGATATCTCTATAGGACAGTAGAACATGCGGAAGACAGTGACGGAGCTGATTCGACATCACTGGAGCACAGGCATCTCCGCCGTAGGAGGCGGCGGGGAGGATGAGCTCTAAGCACAGTTACCGTCCGATTTCTGAGATCTGACAATCATCAGAGAGCCACGTCTCTTCCCCGACGTCATACAGCCACCGTCAGATGTTGAAGATCTAGCGGTCAGAAGCCAGCCACGTAGCCTTCTCCGCAAGCTGCAGCCACCTTACGATCGTCGTTATCTGACAGTCCTCGGTCTCCCACGTGTCAACAACGGGAGCTAGCACCAAACCTCCAGGATTGGGTCCCCCAAGCCTCTTTCGAGCCTCTCCCGAGCCAGAGCCTTGACCGAGCCTTGACCGAACCTCCGTCGAGCCTTCGAGGATCACCCGATCCTAGCCGAAGCAAATCCGAGCTTCCTTCGAGCCTACAAACCACCCGAACCTCGTCGTTATGTGTGAGTCACGTGACTGGCCGGGTAATTTGCAGGATGCCCCCAGAACTTCCCCAAATTGCAAGTTGGTCTAGAGATCACATGCCATTCACACACGCCTGGGGTATTTTGCATTCAAACCCTCGTGGGTTTTAATAATTGCAAATATACGCCAGTGCGTGTGGGTAAATTACAGGGAAGGCCCCACATTATATTTATTTGCAATTTAGTCCCTCCCAGGGACCTGTTTGCTAGTTATCCTTCTATTTTTCTTGCATTTATGCCCCTGACTTCATTGGTGAATATCTTGAGCATCGTATCTTCGTTTGAGTCGATTTTGGTCCCATTTCTGATTTAATTCTCTTTTTAATGGCATAATATATTTCCTGTTTTGACACTCTAATTATTTATTATTTTATTTAAACTAAGTGTCTCTCATATAATGCTTTACATGCCTTGTGTCTCTACATTAATGAGACTAGCTTCATAAATTGAACCCGATTTGACTCGTGATTAAATGGCTCAAATATTCTATCTCATTAGGGCATATTTATAGTCTTATCGCATTGCATCTTGTTGCATGTTAAAATAAAATAAAAAATATCTTTCTCATTTTCCTTTATGCATAGTGTCGTGTCTTTATGCATTTATTGACCTACGGATGGCTAATTCAACACTTAGTTCAAATAATAAGAGTCTAAATAAAGCGTAAGAGGCTCGTGTCCTTGAGTTCGACCTTGTCTTGCCCAAGCAAAATATAAATCGACCGCTTTGCCTTTACTTCATATATTAGTTCGAAGCGGTTTTTGACATATTCGATTTTATCCGACTGCAATGAAGGCGGTTAATTTTGCATAATTAGAAGGGTGAAAATCGGGCTCGTCAAATGGCACTGTTGCTGGGGAAACGACTCACCTTTTGTCTTGTTTGGATTTTTATTTATTTATTTAAGTTATTTTTACACATAGGTCAATTTGTTCGTGTTATATTGCATTATTAAAAAATTTTCAATTGATATCTAATATTTGCTTTTGTTAAAGGGCCCTTGGAGTCAAGAAGGCAAGGAGCCTGAGTTCTTTGTTGTGAGGAGCCGCAGAAACATTTTTGGAGAAAAATCGAAGAAAAAAATGTCTTGCATTTTATTCCATTTCATGTAATAATCATCTTTACAACGGTCTTCATTAGAAGACTCGCACGTGTAAATAAACGAAGTTCTTCATGGTTGTGTGGGGATTACCCCACTTGAGTGTCGACCTAGGATCAGGCGCGCGGCTCTCAGAGTTATTTTCAAATTTTATTTTTATGTGTTTGATCGTAGGTAGGACACACAATTAATCAAGACGCACATAAACATCGCTTCACTTAGCCAAACTTAAAAGATATTCTTCCCCGCTAATAGAAGCATGTTAGGTGCGGTTTTTATTGACTTGCATACATTCGAATTTTGGTTTTAATTCAGTTCGAGTTTTCACGAATTTTGCTAAGGCACTGCATGTTTTCTCTCTTAGCCTAGATCATAATTTTTATTGACTGCAAAGCTATTTCTCGACTTCCCTTCCTGGCTTGATCACTTAGGTTAATGGAAAATGGAAATGAGCGGTAGACGGTGATTGCTTGATTTATGTTCTCATCTTTAATCAGTGATAACCTTAAGCAAATAATTGGGATTGTTAATTGCAAGTTGACCTAAAATGGAGTAAAATCTTGTTTTGGGAGAGCAACACCCTTGTTTTTATAGGATGGTTTTATTTGACATCTTCTTGAATTCCCGCATAAACTAGAATGTTTTTAATCACCAATAAAAACGATGAGATGATAAACCAACATTTGTTGGTTTCACATGTGAGTTGGTGAAATCAAAGGGTATTGCGTGCTTATTTAAGCCTTGATTGCTCCGACACCCTCCCCTAGACCTTAGGTACTCCATTCATCTTTGAAGATTCATCTGCTCATTTGTGCATCCATTCTATTTCTTCGTTCACCTCAGGTCTCCCCCAACATCAATTATCAATCTTTATACTTAGGCTACTCTCAGCCTAAGTATAGGGGGACCTGCATCCCCGTGATTTTCTTACACATCTTTCCTTGACCTGATACTTAGGTCATTTCTAACCTAAGTATAGGGGGAGTCCTCCTCAGTTCCTGTATATTTTTCTATACTTAAATGAACCTATGGATTTATATCTTCTAGTTCTATGAGGACATAACAAAGTTTAAGTATAGGGGGTATACCGTATATACCGTATTTGTAATTTAGCTATATTTTGAAAAATTTCGAAAAATTTAAAACTTTTCGGCTAAAGTATGATCTTTTGAACTAAGTGGACAAAATTATTTTCAAGCTTTTACTATATTATGTTACACTATTTTCAAGAAAAATATTTTTGAAATTGATTTGAAAAATGGGGTTTTCACTTATTTTTGAAAATCATTTTAAAAATATTTTGAAAATCTTTATTTGTGTGATGTGGTATTGGAAACTTGTTTTTTAGGAAAACGAGTCTAACTTTTGTTCTAACTTTAATCAAAAGTCCATAAAAATGAAAAAAAATCAAAAATCCTTTAAGAGTCTAATTGACCACTAAACCCAAATAAGTAGCCGCTTTTCAATGAGGGTTTACCCTTAGAAGAGTAGGTGGTTTATAGGACATCGCATATGGCCTGATCCTCAAGCAACAGTTTCGTTCTACGGCCTGTACTTACACCTATACTGGCTGAAAGCAAATGCAACTACTCATTTGAGTTTAGGCAGTCAATATGCCTTTTAAAGTCTTCAAAAAAATTGATGAAGGAGTTGGATTAAAGCCCCTACAATTTCACTCACACAGGATCAGAAATGTTCGAGGACACTTGGTTTATTAGGTCTTGAAATTTTAGGTTAACCAGCCTTAGCCATCAGGGTCTTAGATTAATCGTCCACTTTTCCCTAGGTTTCTAGATTTACGTGCTATATTGCATGGTTAGTCTCCTACCTTAAGAATATGATCATCACTTCACATGCACGATTGAGATCTCGATGAGATGAGTTGAAATTTCACTTAAGGGACTGGGATGAGGGATTCAAGTCTGGACTTGATCTAATGATGCTCCAGGATGGGATAAGATCATTGAAGGCTTCATGAAACCTGAGTGTCAGTATTTTTAGCCAGAATGAGAACTTGGTTCTTATGCTAATCTCTTGTTATTTAGCTAAGTGCTAGGGTGTGAAATTTATAAAAAAAATTGTTGATCAGTGTGCGCCAACTCTTGATAAAAGTAGTGGAGCTAGCTAAAATAATACAAGTAAGAGAAATATCATTGTTGAAAATAAAGCTCTCATTCCACAAAGTCAATCATCAAAGAGCTTCCACCAAAGGCGAGCACTCCCAACCATTTTCAAAGTTTCCACTTGGACCACCGCTATTAGGGCCAAGATTCGGGCTTGCACCAAAAAAGGGCTCTGCATCGTATATTCTACAAGTCTGGGTGTAGAAGGTACGATAGGTACTCAAAAAAGGCACACCCTGGTGTATTCCCAGGAAAACAAGTGCAGACGGCTCCAACTTCTCTTGACGGACACACAGATCAACTACAACAAAAATTACGTTGATTAATAAGGCACTCGAGCAGATCCTTGTTCCAATGAGAGGGAGAGAAGAAATGACACAATCTAAAACCCTCATTCAACTGGCCTGCCACCAACACTTCTAAGTCTGACAACTAAAGAGACGGTGGATTAAACGTAATATTTGATTTATTCCCTAGTGTTGAGGATTGAGTCCTTAGGAGAATTTCTTGGACCGGGACCTTGGGTGACGTTTTGACTTTACTCTCATGATCACGGTCAACACTTAATGTCATATCCTTAGTTTATATGTATACAAGTGATAGTCTGGAAAATTAGAGGAATTGGATGCCTCTTGATAAGGCTGGGTTGAGCTCTAAGATTTTGATTTCCAAAATTGGGAGTTTTTGAACGGATCCGATCCTGCATGCACATGAACAAGGGGGTTAATCCAACTCATTTATTTTTTTAGATGCTCAGGGACGAGCATAGTTTAAGTATAGGGGGTTGATGAAACCCAGTTTCATACTATTAATTCGCGGATATTAACCCCCTAGCTTAGACTAAGTGTTAATAAAAACCAGACAAATCCTTGTTCATATCAGAGTCCTGGAATAAATTAAAAATACAAAAAATAACAAAATTAATAATAGAATAAAATGAAAATAAAATGCTAAAAATCCTCTAAAGTCCTTCATGTCCTCTGCTCCTCTTCTCCTACGCTCTCCTGCTGCTCGATGAAGAAACGAGCTGCCTCCGCTTCGCTCGGGTGCGCTGATGCTCCTAGGAATGCCGCCCTCACTCGTGGGGCCCTCGCAAGAAATAGAGAAACAAAAGAGATGTCAGATCACACTTATGAAAAAATAAAACTAGAAATAAAGAAAGAAAAACAAAAATGAAAAACAAGCAAATCAAGAAAAAGAAAAATAAAAATAAAAATAAAACAAAGAAAACCGACTACTAAGCTGTGCTCCCAGGCAACGACGCCATTCCGATGACTGCCCCAGACAACTTGGGTTAAGTAATATCGAAGGTTGTTGCAACCAGAATCATAAGGCATGGTCAACAAGAAAAATCAGACCACCAATCAGAGCAAACAAGCACAGAAACAAAGGCAAGCGGTCTTGCTATTTATTTAACCTAGTATAGCCACCATGGTCGAACATAAGGAGACGGGATAATCCTACGAAGTAGTCGAGAAATCCAAAAAGAAATAAAAATATTTTTGGTGGTTTTTAATTTTTAAATTTTTTTATATTTTCCTAATGAGAAAAATGAGTAAGAAAACTAAAGCAAGCACACTCCAACAATTATTTCTAAGGTCTAAAAAGCTCAAAAATTCAAAATAACTTTTTATGTTTTCAAAATATTCAAGTGTTTTTGGGTATTTTATGGGCTTTTTCGGATTTTTATATAATTTTCTAAAAATAAAAGAAGGGCAAAATGAACAAACAGTGTACAGCCTGAAGAAAAAGGCAATTTAAAATAATTAAAGTGCCTCTAAATTTCGGGCAACAAATTTATGTCAAAGAATAAAACAAAATGTAACTACAGAACTTGAAAACACAGTTTTTTTTATGGAATTGGTAATGATTTTTATAACGTTTTTTATTTTTTTATAATTTTTAGGTGTTTTATAAAAGATAATAAAATAAAAATGCTGCAGAAATTAAAGCACAACAAAGCAAGCACTCATAAATTTTTATTGAATTTTTAAATGTATTTTTCTATTTTTTATGGGTTTTCTAAAATAGAAAGAAGTAATTTTTAGGGTTTTTGATTTTTAGAAAATAACAAATAAAATAAAAATGCATCACAAAAATTACCAAAAATATTACACAGTAGCAAGAACTACTGGTAATTTTTTGGGATTTTTTGGTGTAGTTTTGATATTTATTTAATTAAAAACTAACCACAGGTTGCAGGGACTTTAAAGCAATTATTTTAAGTTTCTGTACTAAATAGTAACAAGCACAAAAAGTCTAGGTTCAATTCTGTAATTTTCCTAATTAATTCAAGCACATGCATCAAATCCACGTTTATAGAGGCATAAAACCAATTTCATAAAACATCCATTCAAACATTAACACATGAAAGGTTCAGGGAAAATAATGCAGATGCACCACAGTTCATGTGACGACTCGCGTGCCTCCAGACTGGGAGGACTAAAAAGCTAATAACAGAAACTATAGGGTCTGGAATGCAAATAAGTTCAACTATAACTTTATTTTACAGACTAAAATGTAAATAAAAAATGCAGGGTAAAAAGGGATATATACCCTTGCAGCACGTGAGGCGCGCGTGGAGGGGGCACGTGGCGACCGCTGGAGAAGGCGTGGACGTGTGGCTCTGATGGGTGTCAGGTGTCAGATCTGACGGTCCAGACCTGGTCGAGGACGTGGAACGCATGTGGACGTCAGATCTGACATCTAACAATCGGACGCTTCTAAGGCATCGACGGTCAGGATGCGATCTGGAGAGTCCCGGCTGATCCAACGGTGCGGAGCACGTCTGGAAGAACAATCGTCAGGCGAACTTCACCGGAGCCAAGGAAGAGATCCCCAGCTCCGATGGATGATTGGAAGGCGCTGGCGTGAGTGTGAGATGATTCCGCGTCGATGGAGCGGACTTCGATGGAGGCCCCACCAGTTAGATAGGCGTGGCGATGACGGAGACCTAGAGCTGCTCCGACAAGCCCTGGGATGGATGGAATGAGGGCTCCCAACACGTACAAAGACCTACAAAGGGTAGCTCTGACGCAGAGCTATGCTCCGGTCTAGGTTATTGGGAGTAAAAAACAAAGAAGCGATGTGAAGCGGACTTCGATCTCCGACGAAGGCGACGTAAGAGATCTTGAACCTAATCTCGACTAGATGTACGAAGATCAAGATGATCAGGATGCGAAGCGAGATGGAGGGTGAGCGTGCAGTGCTATCGGAGCGGTTGAAGGTGGGTGATGGAGCTCCGACCGGCTGGTCAGAGTAGGCGAAGGTGTGGCGGTGAACAAATGAAAGATTTGATCGACTGGATAAAGGCAAGGGATAAAAGGGTGACCTGAAGGTTTGGATAGACTCCTGAGCTCCAGGCGAAGGTGGTCGTCGGGGTGATGGCCTCGACCGAGCAGCGGAAGGCAAGGGAGGCTGCTCACGGCGGAACTCCAGCCACGATGGTCGAGCCGCGGCTTTGCTGCACCAAATCGATCGTCGAGCGACGCTCCAGGCAGCTGTCACTCAGCTGGAGGTAGCTAGGGTATCAAAAGGGAGCGGGGCACGAGCTAGGGTGTTGTGGAGGTAGAGAAGAGTTTATATAGGGTTGTCGAGGGTCTGGGAAGATCGGAGAGAAGCGCGAGACCCGAGAAGGAATCGGATCGGGCAATGGGCCCGCGAGGATGTCGGGGGTACGAGGATTATCGGATCCAAATGCCGAGGCAAGAGGCAAGCGGAGTCGGGCTGGAAAATATCGAGAGAAAGCTCCAGCGGCTAAGATCCGGGTCTGACCCAGGAAGAAGGAGCCGTTGACCCACGGTCAACATTCCAGCCGACCAATCAGAAAATAGAATTTACAAAATACTTTACAAATTCAATAAAAAATAATAAATGATTTTAAATTAAAAAGTGTATAAAATAAAAAATGTTTGTTATTTTTCAAACAATTTTTCTATGATTTTTATTTATTTTTTTGAAAAATAAATAAATCTATATACAATATAGTGTATTATATACAAGTATAATATACTTATGTATTTTGTACAATTATTTTTAGTTTGTTATTTTTACATAAATACCCCAAATTTATATTTTATTTATTTTCAGCATCATTTTTGGATACAAAACAATTTGTGTAGTATTTTTATTATTTATTTACATGTATATAATAAATAAAGAAGAAAATTTATATACATGTATTATGTACAGAGGAGAGAGAATTTTATTTTCTTTTTATCTACTTTTTATTTTAATCCTAGAAATATATAAAAGGAGGTAAAAACATGTTATTTTTTTATTTTGGTAAAAATAATTTATTTATTTATTTACACCCATGATATGTACAATATAGAGTAGGCCCATCTCTCTCTACTTATTTTATTTGGCGATCAGGCCAATGCTTGGCCCTCTTTTAGGGTTCGGGTCACTCTGTATTTATTCTAAATACTTCCTTTCTTTTTCTTTTTCTTTATTCTTTTATTTTTGCACAAATACATGCTAGTTATGTAATATTAACACATGCATGCATATTGCTAAGTTACTATATTTACATATATTTACATGATGCCTTGCTAAGATAATTAGCTAAAATAAAAGAATAAAGAGTGATGAACATGGATTCATCAATCATCCAAGCCCCACTTCAGCAGGCCATGGCCCATTTATCTGCTCCTTAACCCAAGAAGAGAAATTGAATGAGCAGATCTAAGCGTCATATCTTGACCATGGTCGCTGCCCACACCATCACACATCATCCATCTTCTATAAAAAGGAACATTGTTACATCTTTCGTTAGTTGCACCATCTCTGACCATACACGTGATCACACTCTTCTGGACGATGGTGCTTCAATTAGCATCATACCCTTCTCATTGGTATAGTCTCTTCACTTAGGGCCTTTGAAGAAAACCAGGATAATAGTTCAATTTGTTGATGGATCTATCAAGAGGCCGAAGGGTATCCTTGAAATGTTGTCATTTCGATTTCAGGGCATGAGCTACACCATTGATCTCGTCATTTTGCCCATGGATACCTCTACTGGGGAGCACTCTCCAATCATCCGGGGACGTCCATTCCTCGCCTCTGCAAGAGTCGTTATTGACTATGGATCAGGAGAGATTCGCTTCCGTCCTGTTGACGAGAGCGAGGTGATCATCACTGTACCCACTGCCGATCAGAGACCTGCATCTGATGCATCTTTATCTATCTTAGATGACCCCGAGGACCATGACCTTGATGAGACGATCAGATACTTTTGCTGTATGTTTCATTCCACTGAGACCCGAGAATTCCTCCCTATGAAAAAGACAGGGAAAGCATGGACCTCAGAGTTCCTTCTTCTGGTGTTTGGTGATGTGTTGATGACATCCGCGAGATCTACATGATTGACACATTAGAACGGAGGGCAGATATTGATGAGACTAAAGTTGAATTTGATCTTGTTGCTTTTATCGAGGAATTTAGGCCTTTTGACGAGAATGATGATCCGGATGAGACTTTTGAGGACATACATGATTCGATTACTTCCACTGATGAGTTTGTTCCTTTTGGTTTTAACTTAGGAGAGACCTCACAGGATGACCTTGAATCTACTTCTTCCGATGATGAGTTCGTCCCTTTTCACTTCGACATCTACGAGAAACCCAAGGCCAGACCTAGCCACACTACTTCCACCAACCCGTCTATGTCTTTACACCCTAGGACCACTGATTATCCTCACCAGGTCAATCCTAATCGGCTTCCATCCACTGTGGACCCCGATATTGACCTACACCTTGTCAGATCTATTCCTCGGCAGTCTCGCAAGAACGTTCGCTTTCTACCTTCTTGATCTTTGTACATCCATCCATGTTGTATATTCGCTTTATGTTATCTCTGATCATCTACCGTAATGCTCATCCACTCCCTTCTCGTGTGTGCCTTGCTTAGGATGTACTTTATCGTAACTATAGGGGGGATAGACGAGTTGAGTGTTCTTTCTTCGTTCCATTTTCATCACTCTTGTTGTTTCCTATACTTAGGGCCTCTTTTACCCTAAGTATAGGGGGAGTGATGTGCACATCCTCTTCTATCTTTTCTTCCATCTTAAGATTTCTTTTCTTCTTTTCCTTTTCTTTTTTTTCTTTTTCTACCAAAAAGGTGTCGCCCCTTTCTATCAGTCTTTTATACCTAGGACGTACTTTGTCCTAAGTATAGGGGGTGTGCACCCCGAGTTTTGTCAATCTTTGATCCTCTCCATTGTCTCCTCTTCTTGTCGGTAATTAGGGATATCTTACCCTAAGTATAGGGGGAGTCAGTCTGAGTACGATCTGTTCATTCCCACCCTTGACCCTCCCTGCTTTGTGTACAATCTGCTATACTTAGGATTATTTGATCCTAAGTATAGGGGGCGATCGACTTCTCATTCCTTCATTTGTTTCTTCATTCATTTATTCTATAGACTTTTCTATACTCAGTCCGAGTTATGTTCTCTTTTTCTCTCTTATATATGAGGACATAACTCAATCTAAGGATAGGGGGTCGTATATACTCTGTATATACTTTAGCCATAACTCGTACTTTCATATTTTTAATAATAATAATGGCTAAAACACTGTCTAATTCATTAAAAACACTTAATAAAAGATGCTTACTATTTCTCAAATTCTTTTTGTATATATTGATTTATAAATCAGGTAAAAATATTTTTTGCAAAATGTTTGAAAAATAGTTTGAAAATATTTTTGAAAAATCTTTTGAAAACTATTTGGAAAACATTTTGTTCAATATTTTCAACCTTTGTAAAAATATTTTGTTTGTAAAACTTATTTTCTTTGTGTGAAATAAAAATGTTAGAAAATTATTTGCAAACAGTTTTGAAAATGATTGCAAAAATATTTTGAAAATCTTTATATATTGTTTGAAAAAACTTTGCAAAATGATTTCTAAATGTGTGTAAATGTTTGTAAAAATTATTTGTATAAACTATTTTGGACTATTGTTTTTAAAATTGTTTGTAAAATGATTTTCAAATAAGTTTGAGGAACATATACATCACTATAAAATTCTTTATATGTATACATCTATAAAAATGATCACTTACCCCTTGTAAATTCTTAAAAACCTAATTCTTGTAAATATAAGATGCATCTGGTGTAAATATTTGTACCTAGTTTTTATCCTAAATCTTTTGTTTTCAAAAATCACAAAAACATTTCCAAAACTAAAAATACCAAAAAATAAATACAAAAAATTTCATTTGCATCATTTTTTAAACAAAAATCCATAAAAATATCAAAACTTTGAAAATTGCATCACAAAAATATTTTCTGCATAATATAGCATTTGCTTAGCATTCGCATTAGATTGAGTTTAATAATCGAACAAGTCTAAGTAAAATCTGAAGATTGGAGCTTGGTTGGACCTTAAATCTTCCTAATAATAGGAAATTTATAGGAGTTGGAATTGAGGTACTTCAGATCTAGTTGACTTAATTCTTTGAGAAGTGTGAGATTTGATTCAATGGATTCTTAACTGCCTAAGTAGAGTAGTTCGGAGCACATGCACGACTCTCTTTGATAATGACCTAACTTGGACACCAGCACCTTTCACTTGGCTCAACTCAGTTGGAGTGGTGAGGGGATTGAATTTGCCGGTATGAGACGTACACAAGTGCGAACATTTATCTTCGTCTAGGGAGGGAAGTGCACCCCAACCCATTCAGTACTGTAGATATCTAAAGACAGGAGAGTGTGGGTTGCAATAATGCTTCAAAAAAGGGATAGTCTACGGTTCAAGAGGAAAAACTCCTTATGTAAATGTTGTTATATATAGTATTTCAAAAAAAGAGCAAAAAGCAAAAATCTCCAAAAAAAAGTGGACATGCCTGATTGAAAACAAAATGTCTGTCGGAGTGTATATATTTGTATAGTCAATAAGCAAGCTTGAGCTTCAAAGTCATATCATGTGAGCCTACAGCTAGATGACTTGACTACACTGGTCTTGCATCCTAGGAGAGGTAGCTACGCTGGCTACCGTCCATTCTTCTCTTCACCCCCTCCTCTTGAGTTGGTTGTCACTTGAACTTAGAAGGGAATACCCCGCTCCTCAAGGAAGGAGTTGCTGGATTGGGGAATCACGGGTTTGTCAGGCTGGAGAAATCAGTCTCTTTGTCATTTCAGTTGGGGAGGGCCACAATCACATACATTGTACGAGTCAAATTCTAAGGGTTTGTGTATGAGTTGAAGTATTCTGACCTAGCTATTGAGGAGACTTGAGCAGAGTTTTGGAATTCTCGAAGACTGTTGGATTTCAAATCCAATTCCCAATAAGGTTCCACCCGCACTAAAATTCCAAGGGTCCGATTTAAGCTTCAAACTTTGATTTTGTGAAGACAAGTTTCAAATTAAACATAATCTGTCTTTCTTTCCTTTTCTTTTCTTTGTTTTTCTTTTCCGCACTTATTGCATAAGTGTTTGCTAGGGACTAGCAAAGGCAAGTATAAAGGAGTGATGAATCTCCATTTCATCACCTTTATTCTATCATCTTGGCCTTAAAAACCCTAGTAAATGCATGTAAATACATTTAATTTACAAAAATTAGCATTCATTTATTGTTTTGTAAATATTGTATGAAATATTGTTTTTAATGCCAAAATTATACAATAAAGAAAAGAAAAGAAAAAGAATTAAAATATCAAGGGGGGGATAAGGTCCAAAATACAATAAAAATCCTTTTTATTTATTTACCAATAAGTCTATTTTGGGACCTATTTTATTTTCAACTTTTTATACTTCAAATAAAGAAATTTTGTACATGAAAGTTGTAGATAATAAAAAAATACAAAAATACAAAATTAAGTTTACACAAAGATAATATACATAATAAAAGTTATGGTTTAAATAAATTTCCAAAATCCCAACTTCCCAGACCTATATCTCTTAAATAAAACTCAAAATATATCAAAATCACCTTTAATTGTGTATAAGTTTTCATAATATATTTAATGAAGATAGTTTCATATTTTTTGGAGTTAAGGTGTGAAAGTTAGGTTTTGGACCCCTATTGTATAGTATACCTGATTAAAATAATCATTTTATTTATTATTCATTATTTTTATATTTTTATATTTTTATAATTTTGTAAATATTATTTATAATATAGTTTATAATATATGTACATATTAAAACATGAATAAAATATTAAAGAAGCCACTAAAATAAAATATGTATAAAAATACATAGGTAAAATACATATATCTATACATATATAATAAATAGACCTACTTATTTATGTGTGTATATTATATCAAAAAAATATAATAAAATATATTTATGTATATAAAAAAGTTATAAATATATAAATTAATAAAATAAAGTAATAAAATAAAAAATACAAAATAACAAATAAAAGACTAAAAAACATAGATGAGTATATTAACCCTAGAAAGTAACTTGTAGTTAAAAAGCTAAAGAAATAAAAATCATAATAAAATAATTCAAAAAATAATAAACATTTTTTATTTTATAACTTTGTTTTAATAAAATCATATACTATTTAATATTGGATTTATAAATATTTTTGGATTGGTTTTCCCTAGTTGGTCCACGTGGACCAACCAAGGTTCTCCTTTAGTTGACCGCTGGTCAACTACCTGCCCTACGACCTGAGCTTTTGTCAGAACACACAAGGAGCCTTCCTTCTCGATTTTTTCGTGTATGATCCGTTGCTCGAGGGGGATAGGACTCTTCATGAAAAAGTTTCCTTGTACATCCACCTTCCATGCTGACACCATATCCCCTCCCATATCTTCCTCATTTGATTTGTATCTCACCTCGAAGATCACCCCGTCACCTACTGTATATATTTCCACCTCCGCCATTTTTGCGAGGTTGGCTGAGTTTTTCCCTTGCCTTGGACCCCTTGGAGAGCCCTAGGTCGAGCCCTCGTGATAGGAGGTGCTTGGTCGTTCTTTGTAGCGAAGAAGGAGCGGAGAGGAGCTTCGTCCAGCCACCTCCATCAGTTGCCACAGTGAAGATTCTATCTCACGGTCTTTGGCCGCTCGAGGTCCTTTTTCTTCTTGCTTTAGATAACTTTATACTTTAGGATATTTTTCATGTCTTTATTTTCCTTTAAGCCATGACGTGTTGTGTAGACCTAGATCAAACAACTCAACCGGAGCTCTTGAGCTCCGGCCACCACCGTCCACCCTACGACCCGCAGCTTACTCGTCAATAAAATCCAGGTCTTTGCTACTTTGCGCTGCCGTGTTTCCATCTTCCTTTGCAGGACCTGAAGGGGGCTTTTGCACTCTGATTTCGCCAAGGGAAGGCTTCCCAGGAAGGCTGAAGAAGCGTGAGCTCCAGGGGCTCGATCACCGGCTCCTATACATCTTGAAGCGACCTGGGCGTCGAGAAGAGGCCGCATGAACCCATCGGTACCATAAGCAATGCCAAGAGACGTCAGAGGAACGATCTGCGTCCATTTCAAACTCGCGCATGGTGAGTTCTTCAGCAGCTCTTCCAGCCACCTCGCCTGCCATCGGATCAAGAACGGCCTTCTAGATTTTCCCGCCACCGTCGAATCTTTTCAAGCCTTCACCGTTGGATCTCGATCTGAAATCTAATCTCATACATTGGTGGCAAAGTGTCATCGTGCGCTGAGCAAATGCCACGTGTCAAGTGACTTCATTTGAGCTGTTGCCCAGTGCCACTTAGGGGGTAAACTTCACTCTTGCCCACATTTGTGTTTGTATTTGTAGTTTAACCCTATAAATAAATTAATTAGTTAAATATTTTGTGTAATATTTACATTGAGGCCCCTGTACTTTTCTATTATTACACATAGGTCCTCGGCCACGTCACCTCACGTGCTTGTACACGTGAGGTACGAGCATTTTGCAAGGGGACCATTACGGGTCTTTGATGAATCCACGATTCATTGCCTTTATTCTTTTATTTTAGCCTCTTTTCCTTAGTCAAATACCTGTAAATACCCATTAATTTCATAAAATTACCATTTTGCATGCATTTGTTAATTATGCATTTTAACACCTTTTGTATATAAATAAAAGAATAAAGAAGAAAAGAAAAAGAAAAGGATGTGTTTATGCAATAAATACAGACTGACCCAAACCCCGAGAGAAGGTCAAGACTTGACCTGATCGACCAGGAATAAAGTAGGGGGAGATAGGGTCGTTTGTCAGAAAAATCAAAAAATATATCTTGTACATATTTTTCATGTATATCTGTATAAAACTTACATTATTTTATTTGTATATAATTTGATCTCAAACTAACTATTTTGTAAATAAAATTGTAAATAAAACTGTGTTATAAATAATAAAAATATTTGTAAATTAAAATATTGTATATATTGCAAATAATTACACCCAGAAAAAGCCGTAATGCGATAATTGAAACATCAATTCCGGCTCCATACAAGCTCAAATTAAACCAAACTCACTTCCATCTTATTATAAATTAAATTATCTTTCAAATGACTGTGGTTTTGTATTTTTTGGAGTTACGGTTAAAAAGTCGATTTTCTGGGGTGTATTGTGCAGTTTACCCATATATTTGTTGTAAATAATTATTAATATTTATTCTTACATAATGTGTATATTGTAAATATTGTTTTCAATAAAAATAAAAATTAAAAAAAAAAGTAAATGAAAAAATCTTGTATAAAAATTATTTCCTTATTTGCACAAACGTACATTATATTATATGTATATAATATATGTATACCACTAACTTCCATAAATAAAAACCATCAAAAAAGTTTAATTATCTAACATTAATTAATTATTTAATTTAATTCCGAATTTTGTATTTAATTATTTGATTTTATTTGATTTATTTGATTTTATAACATGCCATATATATTAGATTTGATTTCATGCCTTTAATGGCCACCATTAAGGTGGCAATTAATTTCCAATTAATTGATTTATTTATTTAATTTATTTATTCGAATTTCTTAATTAATTATTTAATTATTTTATTAATTTAATTATTTTATTAATTCAATCAAAAAACACCTTCCTTATTTGTGGATATTTTCCATTTTTGTTCTTCTTCTCTTTTTAATGGGCTCCTCCTCCCTCATTCAAACTTGATCGATCTTTGGCGGAGAGGAGCCCGGTTTCCGAGAGATTTCTTGTTGAAGAGGGTCCTAGCCTCCGATCCAGTCGGTGACAGCGACTTAAGCTTCGTCGAGGCCATCATGGCGTGTACAAACCCCGAGGTGAGATCCACTTTTATTCCTTGTCTTTTTATCGTAGTTAAATCGTAGGTTTACTTTTTGCGTAGATATAGTGAGTAGTTTTTAGATTAAAAATCCCAAAATTTTCACCGCTCTTTGATCCGCCTCCGACATCGATTTACCATCTCATCTCGTGATCTCAACATTTCACCTTCTACCTTGCACAAACTTCCACCTCCGACCACGTACGGTGGTCAGAGCCTCGGATCCATCCCTCACATATCCACCGGATCCCCATCCATACCTCCTATTACTGTGCATAAATAAAAAAATGCATATAAGTGTTTTTTCCTGTTCATCTCACACATTTTTGCAGGGAAAACTTAAAAAAATTACAAAACATTCGTTTTTATCTTCCCTCTAACATTTGTTTTGCAGGTAAAATAAAAAAAAGTAATAAAATTTTTATTTATCTTTTATCTCTAACCTTTGTGTTACAGGAATAAATAAAAAAAATCTAAATATTTGTGTTCATCTCTAATAGTTTGTTTTGCAGGAAAACATAAAAATAAAAAAAAAAGAAAAAGAAACAAAAATCATCTGTTTGATCTGTTTACATTTCTGTCAAAAAAAGCATATAAAAAAATGTTTCGTTTCATTCACTATTTGCGTATACAGTAAATAAATTTTGTAAAATTTAAAAAAAAACAATAAAAAAATAACTGCAGCCCCCGACGACCGCTGCCAGGCCGCTCCAGCCGCGCGGCACCACCTCCTGGGCTCCGCCCCTCCAGCGCGTCCCTCCGGCCGCCATCCCGCTGCACCTCTCCACCGAGTCGCCACTGCTCCACGCCTCCCCGCGTGCCTGGCGGCCGTGCGAACCTCCTCTCCTGCGGCCCGCCATCTCTGTGCCGCCCACGCGGCTCCGTCGGCGCAGTTCTCCTCCGCCACTCTCCCCAGGCCGCGCGACCCGGCGCCGCCCTCCTGTGCTCCCGCCAGACCTCCTTGCGCGGCGTGCGTGCGCTGGCCGTCCAGCCACGTGACTAGGCGCCGCTCCACCTCCTTGGCCTCGCCCGCGCCTCCCGCTGCCTCGTCACGCGCGGCCCCGCGCAACGCGCTCCAGATCTGAAAGGGGGCGGCGGCGGCTAATCCGTGTGCCTCCCTGTTTGAGAAAGAAGATAACAACGAACAAAGAACCCTAGGTGGGGTTCTAAAATAAAAAAAATCATTTGAGCAAATTTCATATTATTCCTCTGGAGTTCAGATATTCGCAAAAATGCCCCTGTGAAAGCTTCAAATCCAGATCATGTGCATGGCACAAATTTAGTGGGTAAATTACAATCTTTTCCCCCTCATTTTATCTCTATTTTTATTTTCAGCGGAAAACTTTTTGAGTAATTGCATTCCAGTCCTTGTGCTTTCAGACCCTAACTTGCTTGATATTTGCATTGAAATACATGTTTTATTGCTCGTAAAATTACGCAAAAATTTGTAAATATTCCTGTTGTGTCTCTTGTCATTGTATAAAATTTTCATAGGAATTTGACTTTATTTGATATATTTTAAAAATAAAAAACATTGTCTTTTTGCATGTCTAAACTTTGAAAATTCATAAAAATCGAAAAAGTGTTTAAAAATTCCATAAAATTTTCTGTAGGTGTATTTTGTTGTGCTTTATTTTCAGACCAATTTTTGTGCAATTTTCGTTTATAAAAACCAAAAAAAATTACGAAAAATGAAAAATCTTTAAAAAATTGTAGAAAAATCCAAAAATAGTGATTTTGTTCTCTTTTTGTAGATATCATCTTGTAGTTTATCTTAAAAATATTTCTCAGGAGTATTGGATATTTGAAGGATTTTTAAATTACAAAATACTTCTGATTGTGCATAATTTGTTTATTTTGCACTGTTTGATCTTTAGAAAATCACAAAAACATTAGAAAAATCTGAAAAAATTGTCAAAAATATTTTGAAACATATAAAACACAAAAACATTTTCTCTTGAATTTTCTGTATATTTTTAGTTATTTTGAAAAATACAAAAAAATATTGCGTGTGCTTTTTATCATTTGTGAATATTGTTCGTCTTTTAAAAAATAAAAAAATAAAAAAACTCAAAAACCACTAAAAAATTAACTCTGAAATTTGACTGCATAAGTTTTTAAATTGTGCTCCTTGTGTTCGACCCTGGTCGCTATACCAGGTAAAAAGAATAGCGAAAGCCGCTTACATTGTTTTCATTGACTTCTATCCGTTTTGAGTGGTTTGATTATTTTTCTCGATTGACCGCGCTTGGTGATTTGGGTCACGACGACCTTTGATTATTACATACTTTACCCGAGTGTCAGGCGTGTCATCAGTCTTGTTCTTTCATTCCAGAGCTGAAACTTTTTATTCATGTGTTATATTTTTTGTAAATATTGTAAGCAGGCCCTTGACTTTTACGCTAATTACATTTATGCCCCTAATAGTATTGTAGTTTCTTTAGGTTGTCTCTACTTATTTTTAAATAGCTATATTGCTTGAAAAAATCTCAAAAAATAGGTGTAGACTCTTGTTGCATTGTACTTTCATGTTATTATTTTAGTTTGCAATTTTAGGATTTTTAATAATTATTAAAAATAAAAAGCAATCCTTTTTTCCATGTCTACACTAGAAAATACATAAAAAATATAAAAGCTTTTAGAAAAATTCCAAAAAAAATATATTTTATATTAATTTAACTATTTTACATCTCCTAATAAAAAATCTATAAAAATTATAAAAGAAAATACCTAAACATTGAAAAACTCTAAAATCCTTATGAAAATCTATAAGATTCCCAAAAATTCTAAAAATTATATTTCTATTTTATATTTTTCTTTATATTATTATTTATGTATAAAAGTAATTTGGAGCAATTTTGATACTATTTAGTTTTGTTCTCCTCCATTTCAGTTTCAGATATTTAATTAAACTTTGTTTTAGGGTATTTTTTACTTTAAAAATATATACAAATTAGTAAAAATTCCTTAAAATTACAAAAATAGTAAAAAATAATTAAAACCTAAAAATATTTTTATTTTATTTTGATTATTTTTATTAGTATTTATGTTTAGACTAGTTTGTATTGTATATATATTCTATATATAGCTTTAATATATATTTTAAAAGAAGAACAAATATAAAAATATAAAAAGAAAATTAAAAATAGAAAATTAAAAATCAAAATACAAAAAATATATAATAAAAAATAAAATAAAAAAATAAAAATAAAAAACCCACAAAAGAGATACATGGACAAATAAGCTCACAATCACATTTGTGCTTCGTAGCCTGATCTAGCTATTTGCTCCCTGTATTCGGCACTCTACACATACTTACACTATACACATTTTTATTGTAGAGTTAAGTAAAAAAATTAACTCCACATTTATTTTCGTTGCTTGATTCTGAATTGTGGGTTAATTGTTGAATACTCGGATTTCGTGAGCGGTTGCTTCAACGACATTGTGGTCTCATCTTGTATAGACTACTTTAGACCCTCGCAAGATCCGAGTTATCAATCAGAAATAGAGACTCTGAAGAACCTCCATTTCATCAACTTTATTCATTCATTTTGACTTTAAATCCCTAGCTAAATGCATGCATATAACAATAATTTGTGCAAAATAACAGTCAATAATTGATCTATATATACTGTATAAAATACCATATTTAATACCAAAAGAAAAGAAGAAGAAAAGAAAAGAATGAATTGTTTAAGAAATGAGCAATCCCAGTGAAAAAATCGAAGAATCCAAGGGGTTGTTTTGTGACCCACACAAAAGGGACCAACAGTCGTTGTGATGGTAGCTCATGAAGACCTCGACCAAATTCAACAATTAACCCACAAAAAAATAAATAAATCAATAAACTCAAGTATGGATCAAGATTTATTATAAACCCTACAAACAAGTATGTGTATAGTGACAAGCAGAGTAGGGTGTCGAACACAGGGAACAAGGGACATAGCATATATATTATTTAAAAAAACTAAACAATATAAATGTATGTGTATAAGTATGGACAAGATGTGCTTAATGTGTTGTGGGTTTTAATTAATTTTTTTAGTTTAATTCATATTTTTTAATTTTTAATTTTCTTTTCTTTTTTATATATAATAAATATACATGAATATGTATATGAGTATATATAAAGTTATATAATGTAATATATATATATTATATAGTAGAATATATATAATAAATGTACACAAATCTGAAAATATAGACAAAAATAGTCCTGCTTATTTTTTAAAGGATTTAAAATATTTATAAGGTATTTAGAATAAGTATTAATAATATATACTATATATAATAATATATATAGATATATATAGGCTATATAAAGTAATATAATTATAAACATAGGTACATATAGTCAAATTTTCAAAATAATATATTTTTTATTTTCAGTTATTTTTCTATTTTTTTGGAATTTTAGGGAATTTTTGCTAATTTTTTGAATTTTAGAATAAAAAGTAGTCCAAATAGGGACTTTTTAATTAGCCCACATTGATTTGAGAATTAGAAATAATAAATAGGTTCAAAATTTATCAAATCAATTCTAATACATAGAAATATACAAATATAAAAAAATAAGCTAGAAAACTATTTTTTTTTATTTTTAGAAAATATTATATATTTTTTAAGGTTAGCAAGGGTTTGATAGTTTTTGAAGTTTCTTTTGATGTTTTGTTGTGATTTTTAGTTTGGATGATAAATGAGGCTAGTAAACAGTAGATATTTTTTGGAATTTTTAGAAAAGATTTTATATTTTTTATTTTTTAAGTCAAATAGGGAATAAAATAACTCTATTTGATTTTTAGCAAATAACAAATATAAAAAATAGCAAACAAATAACATAACGTGATAAACCATGCTAGCATGAAATTTCCATAATTTTTGCACAATTTTAGGAGCACAAGAGATATTTTTAATAGATAAAAATACAAAAATCTAAATAAATCAAGCTATTAGGGGAATATTTGCAATTAAAATGTTTTCTAGGGAGTCATATGAAAAATAACTACAAACTTTGAATAACACCTTGATTGTTAAGGATTAAACAATTAATACAAAACCTGGAGGGGTTTAAATGAAAAATGTCCACTCACATGGGGTACATGTGAGGTGACTTGACACTAGACTAAAATGCAATATCAAATAGTTTCAGGAGCATGCATACAATTTATCCCAAAAGTTTTAAACTTAATTTAATATTTACAAGATCTTTTACAAAATACAAAAATGTGGAGGGGATAATAACAATATTTACAACTTAAAGCGCTTTAATCCAGCCATTGAGGTGACACCACGTGGATGATTAGACGTTCCTGCTTGAGCAAACCTTCGAAATGAACGAACGACCCATATTAGATCTGGGCCATGTTTTTGATCTGACAGACGGGAGATGCTCTGGAAGAAAACACGAAGAACTAGACTATGGTGTGCTTTGATCTGACGATTCTCCTTGCTCCGATGATTGATCTCTCCTCCAATAGGTCCATCAGCTTGATGGAACTCCTCCGCGTGTGCATATGGTCTCAGATGAGGTCAAGGACATTCGGGGAGCTCTGCCGACTCCAGACAACCTGGAGGTGCTACAGGTGCTCTTCTGCTCTCTAGATGGGACTCCATGACTCGTGAACTACACCAAAAACTTCCTTGGTTCAAGTGTTATCTCCTCGACTAAAGGTTGAAGCTACAAGCAACATGGGATGAGGTGGTGATGCAGCTCCGGTGAAGGGTGTCACATTGGAGATCGGATCCCATATCCACGGTGGATCTAGGTTGGCAGATGGGGGTATCGACGGAGAACGTGAAGGGGAATGGAATGAGGTAGAAATAGGGGTGGATTAGCGAGCGGATCAAGATGAATCGGCCTGGAGCTCAAGCTCCAGACCATTAGGGATTTTTCTAAATTAGGCCTAATGATGAAATTAGAACTAAAATTAAATGTTGGACTTGAATCTATGACTAAAATATTACTTAGAGATGCAGAAGAAATGCTTCGATTAGGTCCAAGGACCAAAGAAGCTGAACCACCCGGAGACCTCCTCCGGTGATGGGTGGATCACTACCTCCGATGCTCCTCCTAACCGCAACTCCTCCCAACTTCAAGCTGTCACCAAGAAGAAGCAAGTTCTGTGGAACTGAGGGGCTAAGAACACTGAGAGAGGGATCAAACTTGGAGGCGAAGCTGGGGAGATCCATTTATAGGCTGAATGAAGGAATGGTTTTCGAATGAAGGTACTGATTAGATCGAGGAAGATCGATGTGATCTCAAGGCTTAGCGTGAATCATGGAGGTTCAATCTCTATAAATCACATATCACACCAAGCAGATCATCATGAGCTCAAGTGGAAAAATTGGAAGAAGAGACAGGATTGGCATTCCAGCACTCGAGGAAGAGAGAAGGGGGTCAGATGACCCAAGGCCAACATGGGAAAGATCCTAGTTGGTCTACTTGGACCAGCCAGATTAATTCAAGGCAGAAATGATTTATTAATTCGATAAAAAGATAGCAAATGATTTTACTAGATTTTGGTGAAAATATAAAAAATATTTGTAATTTTCTATACTATTTTATTCTTATTTTTATTTATTTTATGAGGCTTTTTTATTATGAGTTAATATTTACATGTAAAATATAGGTAAAAATACATGTGTTTTGACATTTTTATTTTTATTTTGCATTATATATTTTATTACTTTGTACATGTATTTAATATATATTCTTACTTTATTTAAATACACATTTAGGTGTTTTTATTGTATTTTTCTGACTTTATATGTATACCTAATTAATTATGTACATATATATTATAGGTATATATTGGTATACTTTACCTCTATATTAGAATATATTATTTATTTTATTTTCTTTTTGATGATTTTATTTTAATTTAATTATGTACACATGTTTTAGATAATATATACAATTTTATTAAAAGGAAAGAATTTTAAAGATATAAAGAATCAATATATTGAATATTATATACAAGTATATTGCACAATACGGGCCCTAAACCTAATTTTTTGCACCTTAACTCCAAATTGATTGAATCACCTTCATTAAATAGCTTATTAAAAGTTATATATGATTATTTATGTATATATTTAACTAATTAAATAATGTTATTCATATAATTAAAAATGTATCACTAATTTATTTATTAAATTATTTATAAAATTTATTTATTTATTTACTTATTATTTATTTATTTATTTTATTTATTTAAGTCAAACTGAGGTTTGACCAAGCAAACCCATCTTCTCTCTCCGTCGTTCCTCTTCCTCCTTTCTTCCTTCTTCCCCGACACACCTTCTCCTTCTCCTCTCTTCGTTCCTTCTTTCTCCTCCTCTCCATTTCTTGCCTTCCAACGACCTAGATGTCCGGTCGTTGGCCCAACCTCCGTCGTCCCTTTCCTTCCATCATGTATATAAGGACCTACACCCCCGTCTCGATCGACCTATCCACCATTTTGCATCTCCTTCCCTTTGTGTTAGCTCCAGAGAGATCAAGGGAGAGTAACAGAAGTGTTACTCCATCGTTGTAGCGAGGAAGATAAGGAAGTTTTGGTGAGATCGACCATCACCTATGTCGAGCATTTCCTCTACCGCCGCGTATTCAGCCTTCAAGATGCCGACGTTTCGAGGCCACAACGACCCAGAGCTTCATCGGTCTCTTGCTACAGGCGAATCCTCCACCGCATTCCTTCCCAGGTTAGAATCCTTCTTCTCTTCCTCTTCCTCCTCCATTCGATTTCTCCTTTCAATCTAGTCCATTGTTAGTTCTCGATTCATTCCATTTCTCTTTAACTTCCAGTTCCGATCGCCATTGTCAATTCATTTCATGCCAAATCTGATCCCTTCCAGTTCTTCACCTTTCGTCATATCTGAACAACTCCGATCATACACGCTGATCAGAGCTTGGACTCCAATCCCCCATTGTCGCCGGAGTTCTTCATCCATTCTCATACGTTTGTGTATGAGTTTGGACCAAGGAATCACATCCTCGAATCCTTTGTTCAATTGCAGTTCTTCAGCTTCTTCTACAGATTGAGTACTGACTATCATCAGAAGATCTATTTAGCATCGAGAAGCCAAGCCTCATTTGGAGGCTATTCGTTCTCTGAAGGAAATGCAACAAACTTCATCTGGAGGATACTTGATCATTATTAGTGATGATCTAAAAGATCACATCGAGTATCAGGAGCCGTCTTGTGCAGAATCGAAACCGAACAACAACATCTGAAGGAAGGCATGCATCTGATTACCGCTGTCATTTAGAATAGAACGAACAATAGCATTGGTTCTGATCTTCAATTTGAAGCACATGCAATCTCTGTGTTGATCCAAACACTGTTATACGAGAAGCTTCATCTAAAAAAAAGCTTCGTAACCTGGAAGCACTAGCACCGAAAACATTACATCACCTTCGAGGAGATCTGAACGAGAATCACATGCCTAGTTTGAAGCATTAGCGACACCACAGTTCATCTTCTAAATCACGAGTTCCACACCCGGAGATTCAACAATATCACCTGGTCGAGAGGCATAGATTGATGAGCACTCTTTGTCATATGTAGGTGTGAGATTGCATACGCATTTAAAGGAGGACTTGCATCTGAACAAGCTACGAAGAATGACCACCATTTGAGATCCGCCGCCTGTGAACAAATTTGGGGAAGAATACCCCCTCGCGCTCCAAATTGAACCGGAGCCGCGCGATCGTCCAACGATCGCATGGCTATCGCAACGCTTCACTGCAGCATGAAAGTAGTCCCTACTGCTTTGACACCTCACGTGCGCGTCACTGAGTGTTTGGCTCTTTACGAACAAGCCCTTGACATTTATTTAATTACATACAGGTCCAACAGCTACTGATGCACGTCGTCGCTCATGTGACTTTGGATGTTTTTGCGTGCAAACGCCCCTGTAGTTTTCCATAATTTCACGCCCCCCCTAATTTCCAGTATATTGCAAAAACACCCCTATTACTGTATATAAATATAATACGTATTGTATACATACTAAATAATATACTAATAATAAAAATATAATAATATTGCATATTAATACATAGTAATATACTCTATACAATATTCTTTTAGTTTTGAAAAAAATAAAAAATCTTTTCTACTTTTAATAATTCACATAAAATAACAAAAAATGCACGTACAATAAAAATACATAAAAATAGAAAACCACCTCTAAAAATTCTACAAAAATTATATACAGTATATTTTATGCAAAAAACTAAAAATAAAAATAAAATTCAATATAAAAAGTAATAAAAAATTAAAAAAATAGTTTTTAAAAAAATACATAACTAATTCTAGAAAAATCGTATAAATGCGCATAATACCTCATTGGAAAGGTATTTTCATCTACTTTTCAATAAAAATAAACAAAATATTTTCTTATTTTTGCTACTTTTAAAATAAAAAATGCTTCCCTGTTTCAAATAAAAATCTTGTTTTCACTTTAAAAATAATCCAGTATCCATAAAAATCCTAAATTTATCTAAAAAATCACAAAAAATAGATATTCAAAATATAAAAATCTCAAAAATAAAAATCAAATAAAAAATATTAAACATAATACATGTATTTATATACTTATAGGTATATAAAATCACAAAAACAATAAAATGTTCCTAAAATCAACTAAAAATTCAGGAAAATAAATAAATAAATCAAGGAAACCTTTACCTCAATCACTCTTGTATTTTACCTTAGTTTCTCATGTCTCCCTAAGTTCGATATTCTCGTACTTATCGCTATACCTTTGAGTTTAGGAGTATAAATAAAAAGTAAATTTTCTGGTAAAATCTGCCTTGTCGATACAACAACCATTGTTTATTCCATCTTTTTAGAACATCAGATCGTGCGCGTTTTTCATACTACAACATACATGTTGAACATGTTGTGTATGTATAAAAGGAGGGCAATGCCCTCTCTTTTGCAACATAATTTTGGAGAGCAAAGTCCCTTATAAATTTTGGAGGGCAATGTCCTCTCTTTTTAGAACATCGGATCGGGCGTGTTTTTGTATGTATGTACATATGTAAACAAACACATATAAATGTATATTGATGTATGCATTCATGCGCATACACATATACACGCGTATACATGCACCTATAAATAAATAGATACATATGTACATACATGTATGCATGCATATACATTCGTATATGTATGCAAATGTATGTGTACAGGTAAAGGATGGAAGTGGAATTTGGAATCGTGTTGGGAGAGGGTCCTTCATGCAGTAAAGTACTGGGTGATAGAACAGCAACAAGTTGCGGGGGACGTAGACAAAGAACACAGAAATCCTACTAATGAAAGCATATATGTGTGTATGATCCATCATCCATGTCCATGGCACGGGAGGAATGGGTCCGCAGGGGGTGGGGGTTGTTTTGTCGCTTGTCCTCCCCACCCCCGGAAAGGGACGGGACAAAACGGAAGGTCTGACCCCCAAATTCAAGTCGGAATGGAAGATATTAAGGGCAGGGCAGTGCATCACATCGTATGGTATGGTATGGTATGATATGGTAATGGCATGGCCCCACGGAATTGACCAACTATTTCGTGTCCACATTACTCTCCACACCTGTTAGTGCCGGCAATCCATTTCCCACATCTCCAAAACAATTTGGTTTTTGCCACATCACGTATTACCCTCATGCCCCCTTTCTTTTATATTACGGTCATGTTTGGTTATTGGGTTGGGCTGGGTTGAGATGGGTTGGGATATCCTCCCGTGAATAGTAGATGTTTGGAGGGTTGGGAGGGTTGAATGATAATTGTGATGTGATGTGACATTGATTATGTGTTATATTAACTTTTCTAATGATTATAATATATTTTTTATGTTAATAAGTTTATTTGAACATGGTTAAAGAATACTATACCAAAGAAATTGTAGGATTAATACAAGCAATCCCAATCAAGGAATGCAGGGTTGGAGCTAGGGGTATGCTAGGGTAACCCGATGTACCTTGGCAACCAAACAGGCCCTACAAGTAACGCAACATGTTCGGTCCTTATTTTCTCAAGAAGGCTAGGTTATTAATATTGAATTTCTTATTGTTTGAGAAAATATAATGGTATCTCAGTCTTTTGATATTGTTATAGGCTTATTTTCGTCTTTTTTTCTTGTTTTTTTATTTCTTTTATTTCTTCCTCTTCATAATCGGAAATCAAAATTTATGATTCTCCCCTCATCCAATTTCTAAAAATATGATTCATCATTTCGGAGAAATCAAAGGTAAAAATTTTTCATCCAATATTGGTTCAAAAAAAGTGGTGAGTGTGCATTTGCTTGAAAAATTTTCCAAGTGATTGTTTCACGTCTTGGGCACGCATGGATCCTTTGATTAGGTCCGGATGAAAATTCGATTGTTGGGAATAACATATCAAAGATACCTCTTCTCCTTGGTCACTATTATTACTACTACTAGTAGTATCGTCATCCGGATCTTTATCGGTGTAAATTACCACCTGTTGGCTTTTCTTGAACGAATTTCACGATCTTCTTTTGTCTCTTCTCGATTTCTTCTTCTTCTTCATATTCTTCTTCTTCTTCTTCTTCTCCTTCTCAATCATCGGTTAGTTTGTATGACCATCGAGGAACCTTTTTATTGATGTCTTCTATTGCAATAGATTTATTTCTAATTATTTCATTATTTGAATCATTTATAATTGCATTGAATACAAACTTCAAGTCTTGTGCTTGATTTTCAGAATCAATACCTCTTTGTTCTTAGGTTTGATAGCAGAGGAACAAATAGTCAATTTGGACAGAACTTGTTGTCAGATTTTTTTCCAATATGAATCTACCTGATTTGGAAGGAAAGAACTTGCATCAATATCTCATTTTTAATTCAAACATGGGTTTGATTCACACTCCATGTTTTGAGAAATATTTACCGTATAGAACGAAGAAAAAGCGATCATGTCCCTCTGACAAGAATGGCAAGAGTTTGACTTGGTACATAGATTTGGATTAGTCAAAATAGAACTAGACTGACCTGGAAGGAGGAAATTAAGTATGCCTACCCCACATTTTTCTTCTACTTTAAAAATTAAAAACATTGAGAATATTTTCAAACACATATAATATTATCTAATAACAACATTTATATAGTGCTAAAAAAAGAGGAGAAGGAAAACATTAATTTGGAGGAAAATAAAAACAAATTTACTTTACCTCTTTTTCTGTTTCATGATAGATTATCTTCTAAAGGAAAATTAAAAAGGAATTACCTTGAACTATATTTTTATTGATCAATTAGAAGATCCATATATCCAATGAAAAGTGAAAGGACAACAATTCCTTATAGAAAAAACATGTAGATAAAATACCTGACTTGTATCCGTGTAACAATTTCTATTCTACGATTTACATATATTTATTTCGGAAGGAAAAGAAATAGCGTGAAAAAAAATGAGCATCGATCATTTCAGTATTCCAAATTAGGATGGAAAAAACACAAAAAGGAAGTACATCATAAAATAAATAATTTTTATTTGAAAAACATTATAATTATTTCACCTTTTTTTCTAACGATAAAGGAAAAAAGAAAAAAAATATTTTTTTTATTTTCAACACGATCTATAAAATATATTTGCATAATTAATTCATAATAAAATCAAAATTTGGATGTATCTAGGGAACCAGGGTAGTCAAGTTAGCTTCCCTGTCTACTTTTTTTTTAAATTTTCCATATTTTTTTCAAAATACCTTGGGGATTTTAGATCACATGGTATTAGCATATTCTCATTAAAATTTCAACTCATTTCAAGGATCTTATCTCATTCATCAAGCCTATCAAATTTTAACGGTCTCATAATTGCTTAAATCGGTCCCTCCAAATGGACTGGTTATTGTTTTTCACAAAATTTGAATCACACATTCCTCAGATTAATCTAAGTTAATCCTCCCACGTGTTTTAAAAAATAACATAACAAAGTTAAAAAATATATGGAGGAATCTAACTTGGCTCCCCTTAGGGTTAGCCACATTTTACCATATGTATATATGTATTAGTAGACATCATGGTATCATATTGTATGCCATTCCAAAAGTACCTTTTTATCCTACAAATTTGTTTGTACTGTATATTCCTACTTCTACATAGTCCCATCTTTTTTCTGTTCACAGATTTTTATTCTGATCTAATTTAGAAGTGATTTTCTATGTAGAATCATCATTTCTTGTGATTGATTGCTCCATGATTTGTTTTATCGTGTAAGACAATCTACACCTCCATCGAGGAAGATTCAACCTAATGGAGAGTTGAAAATTCGAAATGGTGTCGTTATTTTAGGGAAGGGAGAAAAAATCATTTTTCTTCCCTTCATGGAAGCAGAATATACGTAGGCATTCAGTGTTGATTGGAAGATTCTAAAGGCTAATCAGAGAGCGAGGGAAAACTTTCAAAAGATGAACGACCATTCTCATAATGGCAAGAATCCTCTTTGCCATGTTATCTTCAAGATGCAATGACCAAACAAGCAGATGAGCCATCCAGTAGCCCTAATAGCACTACAACAAAAATGACCGAATAATTCAATACCTTATCATGTTTTTTATAGTTAAATATACAACAACGAATATCATCCATTTCATTATTCTTTTAATTTTCAATTAATATCGTATTTACTTACCATTTTCCTAGCAACGAAGTATATAATAACGGTAATTCATTGACTATTTGTTCTCGTTATAGTTATATTTAGAAACAATCAATACAAATGTTAACGAACAAGCTAACAGATAAATCATCGTTATATGAACCTTTAACAACGAATATGGTGTTCGTTGCTAATTACAAGAACAGAAGCTAATTTTATAATGAATATTATTCTTCGTTGTTATGTCTTTAACATTAAAAGATATATCAATGACTATTTATATTATTCACTATCTTACGTCAATTTTATTGTGGTATTGAAGCCTTGAGCTTAGGAATATTACACTAGAACCAAATACACAACATGCAAGGGGCGTCGACTTCCCCCTTATGGCTCAAAGCTCATCCCCTCTGATTGGACGGGGTGATCGAGCGGTTGTCCTTTCTAGCCACATCTCATTCACCATGAAGGGACAACAACACCAACAACCATCCCTTCAAAAAGGGTACATGAGACAGTCACGCTTGTTTGATCAAGTTCAAGGAATATGGTATACTCGATGAATAATCGATGAGTTTTAGCAACCTCATCCTTCCTAACCTCTAACAAGATCTCGCCAAATTATTGCCTGTCACCGGTATCTCCTCCACCATCATGTCTCTCTCATCCTCCAATCTGTCTAGTTTGCACACCTTCTCCTGGGCCCTCAATCTTCTGTTCTGTTGCTGCTCCTGATTCCTTCTATTGAAGTCCATTAAATGCCTCCTAAGCAATGCCAGCTTGCAATCCAGCATACAAGTCGTCGAACCTCTGGGTCTACACTCCAACCAAAAAGCTGCTATAGAGTCATGAAATCCCTCCTCCAACAGCTAGGCATGCTCAAAATGAAAAAAGGATCAAGGACGAACACCCTCTCCAGACAACCAAAACAATGTCGTACGATCGGAATGTGTCGGGACAAAGCCCGAGACCCAGCCAACGGGAAAGATACCACCACATCTACTGACACCAAGAACCTGTCAATGCACGATCGTGACCTCACCTTCCGCCAAGTATACTTACAATCCGATGCATTAAAGACCTGGCGACCAAGCTCCTCCACCAAATCCAACAACTTCTTCGAGCCGCTATCTATCCCCCCATGCTCACCAGGACGATCCTCTGACTTCAAAATGACGTTATCGACAACTCTCCCACAAGAATATCCATACCGACCCCATTACACGGGTCATAAATATTGGTGATCAATAGCTTTCTCCCATCCGCCTTCCTCCGCAACAATGTTGTGAGAGAGAATCTCCCTTGTAGCTCATCCACCTCCGGGTTGAACTTATCATCCACCCAACCAGTTGCAACACCCCCAGCTCCCCCTCAGAATCAATCGTTTTGACCTCCTTCCATTGGTTTCTCCCAATGTCTCTCCACACCCCCTCAAATCAGCTTGATATTTTAGTCTCCTGCAAAAGCATGATGTATGTCATGTTCTCCACCATCAAATGTTGAACCGCCACCCTCTTCTCCGGCCGTCCCTATCCCCATTTATTTATACACCATTGTGAGCCCTTTTGGTGCCACCAATTCGAGACACCTCAGCACAACCTCTTCCAGCTCAACCCTATGCCCTACTTCCATTGCATGCACTCCCCCACCCCCAAACCGCGTGCATCCCCTCATGTGACTTACCCAGACTCCAATAGATTTTCAATCTTCGTCGGCTTTTCCTCTCCCTAACCCCCCTACGCAAGAATGTCCACCCACATCGTCCCTCGAGTTGCAGCACCTCCTCCTGTTGGCCTCCTGGCTTCCCAAGTCTGCCTCCAGAACAACCTCTATCCCACGTCCATCCATTTCCCCCAAATGGGGCGTCCCTGACACTACCCGAACATCCTCAATTCCCATCGTCGGCTCAGCTCCAACTACCCCCAAACCACCATTTTGCTCCATCGAAGGGCCCTGCCATGATGCCTCTCCGGACACAACCAACATGTCCATACCACCGAAGACACTTCCGACTGCCAGATCGAGCAGCTTCGAACGCGTCGACGGATCAAAAGCAACCCCATGTGCCTGCAACCACTCCCCAGAGCCCTCAGAAACTGCCCTTTATTCTTCTAATCGTTGATAAATTTGGCAACGATAGCTTCTCCTTGGGAATGACAGAAGAAACCGGATCCATCACATGATCCACAAAGGAAAACAGATCGCCTTTATGCTCTGCATTCAAGATCGGGCCCCTGCCCGGGTCCATGCTCACCGCCGCAGAAACCGATCCGGATATGAGAAATCAACCCGCCACCGCTTCGGCATACAACAGACTTATCACCGCTAGCTCCACTTCCACCTATGCACATCAATAGATCCACGATTCCTTCACCATTTTTCCTTCTCGTAGTGGGGATATGGGATACATACACATACACACATACTATGCACTTATACTAATACGACATGTACCCGCATTTCCATGTATACAAATACACTCATACTACACAAATGCTACACATACACACACTAAAGGTTGGTTAATGACTATCCAAATGTTAATAAATCATATTAAAACATATATAATGCATTGACTACTATATTACTCAATTTTTTTGTTTAAGCATTTCATCGAATGACTTCATCAAAAGTAGGTTATTTTGCTAATATAAACTTCAATTTAATCACTAAACAATATCATAATACAAATGTAATACATACTACACCAACAATAGAGTTGGATTATGCGCATTATTATACAAATTTGTCAAAAAAATTCAAACCTAAGAACATATGTATACAACATGGAAAAACAATATCATAACTTCTTGGTTTCTTATCAATTAATATTTATCCATTATATTATGATTTTTTATAATATATATTATGCTCCCCATCTTCAAAATTGCAAATTATTTGAATATGTTGTTTCTCTTGTTTAATTGTTTAGCACATTCTCTAAGAATTTTGCATGCATCGAATTTCTTTCGTTTACGTAGGAAATTTTTCTTTATGAATCGCATGTGCATCATCACTACTTTCTTTGTGAACATGATATCCAATAATATTTTATGATACTTGAGCGTGATCTCTTTTTATCGATATCTCCTTAGACGTGTGTTAACCTGTCATTTTCCTTTCTTTCCTTTTTCTTATTTTTTTAAAACGTTCCTTTCACCAGATGAAGGAATTGAAAATACGGGCATAGAGGAAAATAGAGTATGATTTCACGCAACTTCACTACACACACCACCTTATTATTATTAGTAGTAGTAGTAGTTCTTTTCGAAGTGAAACCTTGAGTGAATGTACTTAAAATAATAAGTGGAACATGTGTTTCAAATTTCAGGAAAAGAAATATTTTTAACATATTCATGTGGAAGGGATCAATTTAAGCAATTCTAATACCACTAAATTTTCATAGTTTTAATGGACAGTGATATATGGTGATCCAAATCCCTCAAAATTTCATTTCAGAAAATTCCAAAAAAAAAATCAAAAAAAGGAACTAGTGTATGGAAATTGCGAACCGAGTATACATACTCCCTTTTCCATATTTGTGTGTGCGAACGTGCCCCTCCTCCCAAAGACATGACCTATCGATATTTGGTTCCATGGGGTTTAATTTCCATTATCTTTACTCCTCGAAGATATGCATGATAGGAACCTAACTATCCCTATATCATGTCGTGATATCTTTTATTCCAATTGAATTTGATGGATCCACGGACTACTATGTCACGTACTTCGATAAGCATGTTAGGGCCTTCGATTATTATTAATAAGAACCTCAGAACTTGTTATATTCTCACCCCTACTACATGATTACACCTTATGTTTATCATGATGATAAATTATATGTCACGTATACATAAATGCTCGTTTCAACCACTCGAATTAGACGTTTGTGTTAGTGGTCCTAAGTAGTACAAACGAAATAATGAATATGTCGTTGGGACCATAATAATTATTACATATACAGAGGTTTATAGTGATTGTTGCATGATGGGTGATGAATCTTCATTCATCACTCTTTATTCTTTTATTTTAGCTAAAAATCTTTGCAAAATACAATGTATATGTTTGTAAATAGAATAATTTACCAAAAAGCATGCATTGTGTAAATACTCATAATTAGCATGTTTTTATGCAAAAATAAAAAAATAAAGAAATAAAGAAAAAGAGGGAAATATTTAGAATAAATATTGAGTGACCTGAACCCAAGGGAGGACTCAAT
The DNA here is from genome assembly GCA_037367405.1 of Ottelia alismoides. Lineage (NCBI taxonomy): Eukaryota > Viridiplantae > Streptophyta > Magnoliopsida > Alismatales > Hydrocharitaceae > Ottelia > Ottelia alismoides. The sequence goes on along the minus strand of JAZKJV010009266.1, from coordinate 736,534 downwards.
ATGGGCCTAACCGCAAAATAAAATAAGTAGAGAGAGATAGGGTAGCTCAACCTTGCATAAAATCCCCTCTTAGTGTATATATTTTATTTTTATAAAATAAAAATATTTATGTGTTTCTCACAACTTGTATATATTTATAAAAATAAAATAAAAATGAGAAAAATAAAAGAAAAATAAAAATAAATATTTCTCTCTCCTCAGTGTACATATACCATGTATATTAGAATAAAAGAATTATTTATTTTCCCCTTGTAAATAATTAAAAAAATATTTTATATCCCAAAATTTATGTGTAAATAAATAAAATATAAAATGGGGATAATTATACATAAATAAAATAATTAAAAATAAAAATAAAAAATACATAGGTATTTATACATGTATATAATGTATATACATAATTTATTTTTCAAAAAATAAATAAAAATCACTAAAAATACTTTAAAAATAAATAAACATTTTTTATTTTGAAAATATTTTGAAATAAAGTCCTTTTCTATTTTATTTTGAATTTCCAAATAATTTCAGAATGGATTTTCCCATTGGTCCACGGGGGATGTTGATCCCCAGCCAACTCTCCCCCAGGAGCACCTCCTCCGCGGATCCTTGTGCGACCCGATCTTCCCCAATTTATCCCGCGTCGATCCGCCCACCATTTCCATTGATTTGAGGCTCCGGATACTGAGGACTGACCCGTGATTCTCTCCCGGTACTATCCTTAGAGGTCCGCTCCTCGGAGTGCGCACCCAATCTCCATCTTTCTCGGACCTCGACATGTATATAGCTCATCTCAGCCGCATTTTTTTGGCATCTTTGGCCTTCCCCCTCGCCTCCGATGACCACCTCTCCTTCACCTGAGTGACAGCCGTGTGCGAGAGAGTAGCGGTGAGGGACAAGCAGCCGGCAACCATTGATCTGGCGACTTCCACCGCCGTGCTCCACCGCGAGGTGAGCCCGAGCCTCTGGACCCGTCAATCCATCGAGGCGAGGACCCCTGGAGATCCCCGACCTCCAGCACAGATGACTACAGCCATCCATTAGGTTAGATCTCTTCTAGTTTCCTCTAATTTTCAATTTTTAGGTTTCTGAGCTACGATGTTCATCCGACCACCCAGTACGCTCCGATCACCCATTTCACCTCCCAACCATTCCTCCACATTCGTGAGACCCCTCTCCATCTTCTCCGCCCATTCGTTCCCCCTGGTTCGCCCATGAACAAGGCATCGACTCTCCTCTGTCGTCGCTCACCGGAGAGTCACGCGCCGCCTCATCCTTCATCCCTCTCGTGCGCTGACGGGTCGAGGCATTTTGCCCTCGACCCAGTGGTTTACCTTTGAAGGTCAAAGCGTCAAGGCGACCTCATCTGGAGGACCAACTCAGAAGCACAGGACTCCCAGGTCCCCGACGTCGTCGGTGCACCCCGGTGGCTCCTGGCCTCATCGGAGACCCCCAGTAGCTGCGGACAACCACCAGCTTCAATTTGCCCACCTGAGCAGCTCCGTAGGAGGATCCTATCGCACACATTGGCCCGGCGAAAGTCGCTGGCGACTTGTTCTTCGTGGGTTCTCCGGAGCCGTCAATCGAGCTCCCTTACTCCAGGTCTATCACATCCGTTCACCTTTGGAGAGTTCTCAACCGTCCGATCATCTGAGGAGCTCATCTAGGACATTCAACGCCGAAGGGGTACCATGCGTCTCAGCCGTCGGATCTCACACATGGACTCCCTTCAGCCATGGATTCTTAATAAAAGGGGTAATATTACTTAGACCCCTTTCCTTTTTGCATTTATAGTTTAGTCCTGTAAATACTTAGAGTAGTTGTTTTTATTTTAGGTAATTTACACTTTGGACCCTAGTGTTTTATTATTTGTGATTTAGTCCCTGTGCATGTGGTGCGCGTGCTTCGACACGTGAGGTTTTGGACAAATTGCATGTATGGGCTTTGGCTTTCTGGATGTTATTGTTTGATCTGTTATAAATAGGAATGACAATTTAGTCCCTGTGAATGTGAATCACATGCGTGTCTTGTGCTTTTCTGGACTTTTTGCAATTTTAGCCCAAAGCTTTTAACGCATGTTATTATTTGGCCCCAGAACTTATTTTTCTTGCACTTTGGTCCATGTATGTTATGCCCTTTTTATTGGTCGAATAAAATATTAAATTAACTCCAAATTTAGTAAAATTTAGACACGTGGCCCCTACCACTGTGTAAAAATTTCACTAATTTTTTGGGCATTTTTGAGTTGTTTTATATTTTTAAAAATTCAAAAACACCTATTTTTGCTACTGTTTGGTTTATAAAATCAATTAAAAATATAAAATCCTTAAAAAATTCTAAAATGTCGTGTGCTTGTTTTTATGTCTTTTAGTTTCAATCCAAATTTCATCTGATTTGGACTTATAAAACCCAAAAAATAAAAAAACCCTAAAAACCTTATAAAAAAGTATTAAAAATTCTATAAAATTTTAAAAAAAATGCAATTTTTGTTCCTGTAGTTTAGTTTTTATTTCTAGTTTTTATAAAAATTATCTCCAGATTTTTAGAGCTAATTATATATTTTTAATTAGCCTTTCAAATTTGGCTGCACATTAGTTCCCTATGTTTGCCTTTTTCTATTTTTATAAAATCAGCTAAAAATCACAAAATTCTGAGAAAATTACCAAAAATACTTAAAAACTTATAAAACATAAAATTAATTTTATTTTAATTTTCTGATTTGTTTTTTAGTTATTAATAATTCATTGATTGTGCCCTTTTTAGCCTTTTTCTTTATTTTCTTCATAATTAAAAATACAAAAAATTTAAAAATCGTTAAAATCTGCCAAAAATACTTTCTTTATTTTATTTCATTTTTTGACTACTTCGTAGGCCACTTGGCCAATCCGTGCTCTTTGTGTTCGACCCCGGTCGCTATACTAGGTTAAATAAATAGCAAAGACCGCTATTTAGCTTCATTGACTGATTATTGATTTGGTGGTCTATTTTTCTTGATTGATTGATTTCCATTATTCAGGTCGCAACGACCCGTGATTATCTTTACCTTAGCCCGATAGTGGATATCTTGATCATCAGAATGGCACCGTTGCCGGAGAGCATGGCTTAGTAGTCTTTTTCTTTCTGTTTTTGTTCAGTTTTTGGCTTCGTGGCTTTTTCCGCGACTTTTTCGCGGCTTTGATTTTTATTTTATTTTCTTTTCTTTTATTTTTGACTTTTTTTATTTTATTTTATTTTATTTTTATTTGTGTTATATTTATTTTATTTGTCTTTATTTTTATTTGTATTTTTGCATTTTATTTTCATTTTCATTTTTATTATTAAAATAACTGTGTCTGATACTCTTTTGTTTGATTTCTTGCGAGGGCCCGAGGACCAAGGCAGCTTTCTTCGGAAAGCCGAAGTAACCGCGGAAGCCGGAGGCGGCTCCCTTCTGTACGGAGCCGCAGGCGAGCGTGAGGAGTTGAGCAGGAGAGAGGGGAGGATAGACTAGTTTAGAGTAGTTTATTTTTCAGCAGACTTATTACTGTAATAATACAAGGACAGGACTTTCAGACTTGTGACTTTTCGAGGTCTGTTTCGCAGAGCACCGGCGTGCTCGGGGGACCCCACCGCTGTTTTGGTTTTTGTCACCTTTATTTTCTTTTTGTTTCACGTGGATTTCTGTGCTTGAGCCCCTAGACTTAGGTTTTTATTTTCGTTGAGCCAGGTAGCATTAGGTCCAAAGCCCTAATAGAATATCTGTTCCCATAGAACGCGCTTGGATCTAGACAAATAAATCGGTGCTTCATGATAATAGAAAATTCTATTTAGGACGATTCTTGCCTTTGCATCCATATAGATTAGTTTTAATTTATGCGCGGATCATAATTGCATGTAGACTGCTGGAGTAAGGTACGCCTTCTATCTCATGCATGCATCATCGATTTCCTTGTGCATCGGCTTTTCCGTTTTCCTCCCCCTGTTTTCAGGATTTAGGAATAAAAAAGGAAATCGGAAAATTTATTAGACATTGTTTGCTTGAAAAATACCTAAAAACAAAAACAATAAAATTGGGACTACTAAACACACTTCACCCTAAAAGACATCTCATTTAAAAATCTATCTTGGGGAGAGTAACACCCTCCTTGTTTGGTTTGGAAGAGCGAGAGAGTTACCCGCACCCTAGGCTAGAGCCATATCTGATTTCTTGACAGACTACCGGCCTTTTATTCGGGACAGTCTGTTAAGAGTATTGGATTCCTATCAGCTCACGTAATCGCTTTGAAAGATTGACTTGATCACCTAAATAAAATTGACAAGATAATTGGTCGAACCTTTACGGTCTTCAGCTCAGTGTTGAGTAGGTGAATCGGGGGTTTGTTTTCTCATCTTGTGTGTTTCCAGATCACTTCCACATTCTTCCCATCTATCTTCTTCTCCAGTCATCTATTTTTCTCCCTCCCACCCTCCCTTCAGTCTTCTACTTTCTCCTCTTCTTTACCCCTGGATGATGGACCCTCCTCACTTCTTACCGACTCTTGCAGCTTCCTCACCTTCTTCCCATCGGTCCAGTCCACCCTTGAGGGAGGTCGGATCTCCGACCAACCTCCCGTTACCTCCCTCCCATCCCTTTCATTCTTCTGGGCATGCTGCGCTAGACGTCCACGGAGATCAGATTGAGCAGATGCGAGGCTCGGATGATGCCATTGCTGAGTTGAGAGTGCACTTCACACACGATCACAGAGAGTAGATTCGAGTATCAGACACCTCCTATGCCAGTATGATGGATGAGCAGATAGGACAGGGAGCTGAGTCAGCTTCTACATTAGGTCCATTCATTCTGGATTTGGAGTTTATTCAGAGACTGCCGACATTTTCAGGGGAGGTGCACAAGGAGCCGTATATTCAACTGGCCGAGTTCGAGGAGTTCTGTAGGACACAGATCTATTCAGATACCACTGCAGCGGAGCTGATGTTGAAGACCTTCCCATTTACACTTCAGGATAGAGCCATGAGATGGCACAGACGACTGGGAAGGAGATTTGCTACGTGGGGAGAGTTACGGTTCGAGTTTCTACAGAGATATTATCCCCAGCATAGAGCAGATATGATGCGGTCTTTGATCATGGATTATTCAGTAGACCCCCAGAAGCCACTGCATGAGGCATGGCTGAGGTTTCTTGACCTCTTGAGGAGATTTCCTGAGCACGGACTTTCACTGACAGACCTTATTGAGATTTCCATGCAGGGGATGATCGCAGATCAGATAGCACTGGTGATCACCTCATGTGGCGGTTCACACCGCAGTTCCGACATTGAGTTATCGAATGCCATCTCGAGATTACTTTCACAGAGACCATATTCACGAGATGTCGTAGTCGGGACAACACATGAGGATGTTGCAGTACCAGTGGGGTATGTCGCACGACATGAGGATACAACTTCTACACACTCGATCGAGGACTTGGATTATGCAGAAGCAAAGAGTACAGAGGAGATGACATCCACAGTGGAGGTTCTGACCCAGAGACTACTCGAGTTCCCGTTGATCTTACAGCTAGAGTTCGAGTCAACCCCAGAGTTTTCAGTTGACGACTATTGGATATCAGATCTTCTGATATTCCAAGAGACGGAGGAGCCCCCGCTACTACAGCCATTGATCCAGCCACTTCAGAGTCCAGCCCTGGATGTCTCAGCTTCTATTCTGCAGAGATACTTCTTGGATTCAGATAGATACCAAGACTCAGCCCATCAGCCACAACTCGATATAGGATACCACTTTAAGATGCCAGACATAGATAGTCCTGCATTTGAGCCTAGTGTCCTCCATGTTGATTAGACAGATACATTTTCTGAGGATCAGATGACAGTCAGCATTGCCGCAGAGCGAGGATCAGCCGCAGCCACATTGCCAGCCTCTGCGGTGTTGACCAGTACATTCTCTTGCTTCCAGATTGACCAGAGCCCGACTTCAGATGATGATGCATCCTGGTGCACAGAGTGGGTGCTTGACAGAAGCGCAGATGCTCTTATAGATCCTGATCCTCTATTTCCCACCGATGATCTTGCATTTCTCCCTAAGGGTTATCTGCGGGAGGATGCCCCTCACAATGTGTACTCGGTTTCACCTTCTGAGAGTGTATCCGATCTGTCAGATCACAAGATTGAGTCTTCTGATCCTTCTGATTATGAGTTGCCTCATCTCGACGACCCTCACGAGGATGAGCCGATCCTTGAGATATTCGATGATCTGTCTTATTTGTCTCTATTATATGCATAGGATATCAGTTTTCTTAGAGAGTCTCCTGATCTTGATTTTCCACACCTTTTTTAGACATTGATTGACGTGGAGGATTCCATGACTGATCCATCCTTCTCCACGTTTGATTTCTTCGTCTCTACACTTCCATTCCAGCCTGAGCCAATGATTTCTTTTGTGCTACCGGATCTCGAGTCCTTATTTCCATATCCTTGGTCGGCAGTAGACACCCGCCTGATTGCATACCTGGGTGTCATTCTTTACACTGTTGATTTCATCGTTGTTCTCATATCGAGACTGCGATGACAGTATGGCATTCACCTTACAGATGTCGTCCTGAACCTTGACACGGCGTTGTCCTAGCCTTTGCGCTCAGCTAGGGGTGTAAAATCTAGCGCTTGTTGAGAGGCACCTCAACATTGTACCCTTTTGTATATACGTGTTTTGTCATGAGTTATTCCTTCTTTCTTCCGTGTTGTTTTCACCCCAGGTCTCGCTTAGGATTATCTTTGCTATACTTAGGATATACCTCATCCTAAGTATAGGGGGTGAAAACACTGAGTTGTACTATTCATTCTGTTTCATTACTCTTGTTGTTGCCTATACTTAAGGATTTTTCACCTTAAGTATAGGGAGAGTGATGCCCTTCTATCTTGTATATAATTGTGTTTTCTTCGTCTCTTTCTACCTCTATTTTGTTGCCTATACTTAGGGATATTTTACCCTAAGTATAGGGGAGGTAGACCATGTACATTCTCACTCGGATCTCCCTTCGTGTACAACCTGCTATACTTAGGATTGCTTGATCCTAAGTATAGGGGGAAACCCCGAGTTTCTTCTTGCATTTCTATTCTTTCATTCGTCTTTGTATATATCTTTTCTTTTCACTTCCTTATACTAAGCACGAGTTATGTCTTCTTCATCGCTCTTGATTCACTCTGAGGACATTGTTCGAGCTAAGTATAGGAGGGTGTCGTATATATTTCATATATACTTTAGCCATAACTCGTACTTTGTGTGAGTGTGTTAATAAATAAAAATAGCTAAAAACCCAAAAATCCATAAAAATTAAAAAAAATCTTGTAAATAAAATTCTTTTATTGCACATACATAGCTAGATGTACAAAATTATTTTTGTAAAAATGTTTGTAAAAATATTTTGTGTAAATAGCTTGTAAATATTTTCATATCAAAATTATGTATATAGTACAAACATTTTGTAAAATGCATCTTTGTACACATTGTATAGTTTTTCCTGAATCATAGTTGACATTTAAACTAGCCTGGAATTAAATTGAAAAATGGAGCTTGGTTAAGATCTTAATCCACCTAATTCTAAGAGGAACCCTATAGGGCTTAGGGTTGAGACTTTTCAGGTCTATGGTGACTTAATTCTTTGAGTCCACTAGGCTATGATTATACGTCATCTCGATGAGCCTAAGTAGAGCACTTAACAACACACACATGACTCTTACAGACAATGGCTTTACTTGGACCAGCACTTTACACCGAGCTCTCTACGGATGAGGTGGTGAGGAGGCAGTCTTCTTTGACTTGGGGTAGCATATGAGGGTAGTACTTGTAGGCGGAACCTCTCGTCTTCTTATAGTGAAGGAAGTGCGTCTCAACTTGGTCTGGTCGCCATGAGGTCTAACGACAGGAGTTATGGGTTGCAATAATGCTTCAAAAGAGGGATAGTCTACTGGCTCAAAAGGAAAAACTCCTTATGTATATATGTTGCACTTTGTATATATGCTGTAAACATGCACATCAAAAAATGCAAAAAGAAAAGAATAACTCCAAAAAAGTGGTGGGTCTGAGAGAAAATGATAATCCCACCGGAGTGTATATAGTGCAATAAAGCAAAACTTATGGTATCCATGTTCCATCTTATGTAGCTTGCAACAGGGAGACTTAGCTACACTGGTTGAGCTCCCAAGGATACATGGCTACACTGGCCATGGTCCATTCTCTTCCTTCCCCTCTTCTTGAGCCGGTTGAACTTGAACTTAGAAGGGAATACCCCACTCCTCGAGGAAAGAGTTGCCAGACTAGGGTCTTAGAGTTACCTTATTGGGGAGGGTTGTCATTTTGCTACTTCTGAGGTGGAGAGCTATACCTCACTTACACAGTACAAGAAAAGATTCATGGTCTTCAGGGTTTGTGTATGTAGACTTTTTCTGCTGGATTGTTGAGGAGTCTTGACTATAGATTAGTGGAACTTAGAGGCTGTTAAGTTTTGAACCTAAGTCCAAATAAGGTTCCGACACATTAATAATCTAAAGATCTGACTGAGCTCCATACTTCAATTTAATGAAGGCAAGTTTAATAATCAACATTGATTCATCTTTCCCCTCTTTTTCTTTTTCTTTTCTCTTTTTCACTTCTTTTTCAAATAAGTTTTTGCTAAGGGACTAGCAAAGTTAAGTATAGGGGGTGATGAATCCTCATTCATCACTCTTTAGTCTTTTATTTTAGCTAAAAACCTTTGCAAAACACCATGTATATGTTTGTAAATAGAATAATTTACCAAAAAGCATGCGTTGTGTAAATACTCATAATTAGCATGTTTTTGTGCAAAAATAAAAGAATAGAGAAATAAAGAAAAAGATGGAAATATTTAGAATAAATATTGAGTGACCTGAACCCAAGGGATGGCTCAATATGGGCCTGACCGCAAAATAAAATAAGTAGAGAGAGATAGGGTAGCTCAACCATGCACAAAATCCCCTCTAGTGTATATATTTTATTTTCATAAAATAAAAATATTTATGTGTTTCTCACAACTTGTATATATTTATAAAAATAAAATAAAAATGAGAAAAATAAAAGAAAAATAAAAATAAATAATTTCTCTCTCCTCAGTGTACATATACCATGTATATACGAATAAAATAATTATTTATTTTCCCCTTGTAAATAATTAATAAAAATAAAATAAAAATTATTTTATATCCCAAAATTTATGATGTTAATAAATAAAATATAAAATGGGAATAATTGTACATAAATAAAATAATTAAAAATAAAAATAAAAAATACAAATTTATTTATACCTGTATATAATAATGTATATACATAATTTATTTTTCAAAAAAATAAATAAAAATCACTAAAAAATACTTTAAAAATAAATAAGCATTTTTTATTTTAAAAATACTTTGAAATAAAGTCTTTTTCTATTTTATTTTGAATTTCCAAATAATTTCAGAATGGATTTTTCCCATTGGTCCACGAGGGATGTTGACCCCCTACCAACTCTCCCCCCATGACCACCTCCTCCGCGGATCCTTGTGCGACCCGATCTTCCCCGATTTATCCCTCGTCTATCCGCCCACCATTTCCATTGATTTGAGGATCCGGATACCGGGGACTGGCCCGCGATTCTCGCCCGATACTATCCTTAAGGGTCCGCTCCTCGGAGTGCGCACCCGATCTCCATCTTTCTCGGACCTCGACATGTATATAGCTCATCTCAGTTGCATTTTTTGGCATCTTTGGCCTTCCCCCTCGCCTCTGATGACCTCCTCTCCTTCACCTGAGTGACATCCGTGTGCGAGAGAGTAGTAGTGAGGGACGAGCAACCGAGAACCACTGATCCGGCGACTTCCACCGCCATGCTCCGCCGCGAGGCAAGCCCGAGCCTCTAGACACGTCAATCCATCAAGGCGACGACCCCCAGAGGTCCCCGACCTCCAGCACAGACGACTACAACCATCCATTAGGTTAGATCTCTTCTAGTTTCCTCTGATTTTCAATTTTTAGGTTTTTGAGCTCCGCCGTTCATCCGACCACCTAGTGTGCTCCGATCACCCATTTCATCTCCCGACCATTCCTCCACATTTGCGAGACCCCTCTCCATCTTCTCTGCCCATTCCTTCCACTGGTTCACTGATGAATACTCATTCATCACTCTTTATTCTTATATTTTAGTGACAAAAACCTTTGCAAATGCATGTAGATATGTGTAAATACAAATAATTACCAAAAGCAGGCATTGTGTAAAAACCTATAATTAGCATGTTTTTGTGCAAAAATAAAAGAATAAAGATTGAAAAGAAAAAATAGGGAAATATTTAGAATAAATATTGAGCAACCTAACCCAAGGGATGGCTCAACAGGGGCCTGACCGCATAAAAGCCAAAGTAGAGGGAGATAGGGGATCATGTGTGTAAATATTTATGTAAATAAAATAAAACTATTTTCGTCACAAAAATAGGCTTGTAAATATTTATATATTTATAAATATAAAATCAATATAAAAATATAAAAATTAAAAAAAGAAACCAAAAATCTCATTCATGTACATGATCACCTTGTACATAGTTCCATCATCCCTATTTATTTAGCCTTATAAATAAATAAAATTAATTTCCAAAACTCTTGTAAATATCCTATATTATATAGTGTAAATAAATAAAATAAAAACAATTAAAACAAAAACAAAATAAAAATAACAAAATTAAAAACACAAAAATATATTGTAAATATACCATGTATATACATGTATATATGTATTTATTTCACATATGCATATAAATAATAAAAATGAAATAAAAATATCCTTTTATTCCTAATTTTATAATTAAAAAAATAAAATATAAAATGGGAATAAAATTGTATAAAAATAACAATTAAAAATCAAAAATTAAAATACCATATAGTGTATATATACCTATATCCAACCCTACTATGTATATACCTTATTTTTACTTTGAAAAATTAATTAAAAATCACTAAAAAATAGAAAAAAATAAAATAAAAATATTTCATGTTCTATGTTTTCACTAATTCGGCCATTTGCTACCCCTAAATTCATTTTCAAAATCCAGCCACGTGGCCGTCACCCATTGGCTCCGGGGGATGTTGACCGCCCGGTCAACTCCCCCCCCCAGGACCACCTCTCGCGGGTCTGCAGCGCCCGACTCTCCTTCTCGGATTTTTTCCAGGCAGACCCGACTCCCTCTCGCCTAAACCCCGGGTCCGACTCCTTCACGACATACCCGAGACCCTCGTCGGTGCTACCGCATCGAGATCCGCGCTCCTGATTTCCCTACCCGCGCGCTTCTTTCCGGATCATCCCTGCATATAAAGCCGAGCTCCGCCACCTTCATTGATCATTTTTGGTCATTTGATTCCACCCCCGGTGAGCTCCAGTGTGTGCGCGAGAGTGACAGCTCGCGTTCGGTGCTGTCGAAGCGAGGAGAGGAAGAGAGACCACTGATCCGGCGAGCATCGCCGCCTTGCTCCGCCACCTGCAGGAGCATCGAGCCTCGAAGGGAGACGCTCCTCGAGGCGACGACCCAGAGCTGCGCAAGCTCATCCCCAGTCTCCTCATCCACCCAGGTAACCTCTTAGGCCTTCCCTTTTCGTTGATTTCCCATTACCCCCAAATCGCCGCTCCGCCGTCCATCGTCGATTACGTCCACGTCCGACCCCCAATCGATCATCGGGCTTCACCATAGCCATCGCCTCCTTCCCGCGCATCTTCTCCGCACACCCATCCAACCTAGCTCGCACAGGAGTTGGGATTCGAGCTCCACCGTCCCCCCTTCGTCGGAGCTCGCCCATATCGTCCCATCGTTCATCGTCACCCCGTCTAACCGGGTCGAGGCAGTTTGCCCTCGACCCGCGAGTCTCTTGGTCATCTTTGCAGGTACTACCAAGCCCATCCGAGGGCTTGGGTCATTCAGGCCAGGAGCCTCGCCTCCGTCGACCTCGCCGGAGCTCCTCAGAGCTCGGCTGGGCCATCGGAGGCCATCAGCAGCTGCGCAGCACCACGCCGGAGCTTCTCCGATCTTCAGGCGCAGCAGGGGAGGTCAGGAGCGCACGCACTGGGCCGGCGAACTTCGCCGGCCACCTGTTCTTCTTCGACCTTCAGCCGCCGTCCGATCAGTCCTCCAGCTCCAGTTTGCATCTGGGCCGTCCGTGCTGGAGCAGAAGTCACCGTTCGATCTGAGGAGGAGAGATCTAGACCGTCCGATGCTCGAGGGTTAGCCACCTGCGCCCTACACCGTCCGATGCACCACGTGGACTAGCCCCCGCCGTTGGATCACCACGAGGAGCGTAGCGTTGGAGCCCCTGTCGTTCCCCACCGTTAGATGCTACACGTGGCATCCATCCAGACGCTCCATTAATAAAGGGTAAACTACCCTTAGGCCCTTCTGTTTATTTCGTTTCGCGTTTAGTCCTGTAATTAGTTAGTATAGTTGTTTAGTTTTTGGGATATTTGCATAGAGACCCTTGTGCTTGCATTTATTTACTGATATGCCCCTGTGTGTGGTCTGACACGTGCATCGACACGTGATCTTCTGGGCTTTTTACATTATCTACCCTGTAGTTCTGGTTGTTCTTCAATGAATGAAAGTTTTTAATTATTTGCATTTATACCCATGTGCGTGATATATTTGAACATGGGCGTGATTTTTTGGGTCATTTGCAGATAAGCCCCTGGGCTTTTGGTACCTGTTACCAAATAGCCCTCGGAACTTATTTTTCTTACATTTGGGTCCATGAGTGTCCTAGGAACGTGTGTAGCACGTGTTTCGCTGGGTTAATTGCACCAGACCACCCAGACTTTCGGGTATTTGCACTTTGGTCCCTGTGCACTGTGCCCCTTCTTTATTTTTGGATAAAATAGCAAATTACCTCCAAATCCAACGAAAATTGGTTACATGGCTTCTGCCATAGTGTAAAATTTTCGAGGATTTTTTAGGACATTTTTGTTTCCATCTGATATTTTTAAAAAATTCAAAAACATCTATTTTCTTCACTGTCTAACTTTAAAAATCACAAAAAAAATATTAAATGGTGTCTAAAAATTACAAAAAAAATTGTCTACTGTCTATTTTGTGGTGTTTGATTTTCTAGCCAATTTTGGCTATTTTTCATTACTGAAAACCACTAAAAATTGAAAAACACTAAAAATCTTATAAAAACTCTAGTAAATCAATTAAAAATCCAAAAACAATAAAATAGGTGCCTAAATTTTCCTTGTTTTATTCTCTTTACAGGAAAATAACCTCTAGCTAATTTGGGGCCTTTAGATATTTTATCTAGGCCCTTTTAGCTCGGCTGGACAGTACCTACTGTTTTAGTTACTTTTTGATTTTTAGAAAATTAAATAAACATCAGAAAATCCTCAAAAATTCACCAAAAACACTAAAAATTATAAAACACATAAAAACATTTTTGTTAGAATTTTTGGTTGATTTTTAGTGTATTTAATAAATTGTTGAAGTGAGTAGTTTATTAGCTTTTATTATTTTCTTAACACATTAAAAATCCAAAAAAATATAAAATATTCAAAAACCACCAAAAATATTTCTTTTATTTTCTTTTATCTCTTTTTGACTACTTCGTAGGCCGAGAGGCCAACCCGTGCTCCTTGTGATCGACCCTGGTCGCTATATCAGGTTAAATTAATAGCAAGACCGCTATCGCATTTTTGGTCGATTCTATCTCTCGTGGTGGTCTATTTTTCTTGATTGTTCGCATTTGATTGCTTGGGTCGCAACGACCGATTAACACCTTTATCCGAGTGGTCATTTCTGCGTACATCAAAATGGCGCCGTTGTCGGGGAGCACGGCTTAGTAGTTTTTATTTTTTATTTTTCGTTTTGTTTTCACAGCTTTTCGCGACTCTTTCAGAGCTCGCGGCTTTTTCGCGACTTTTGTTTTCTTTTTTTATTTTTGTTTTATTTTCTTTTCTTTTGTTTTTATTTTTGTTTTATTTTGAGTGTTTATTTTATTTTGCATTTTTGCATATATACCCTCATTTTATTTCCATTTATTTTTTATCATTATTTGATTATTTTGGTCTGACCACTTGTCTCTATTTCTTGCAAGGGTCCGAGGACCGTGGAGGCAACTTTCGAGGAGCTGACGCAACCGCAGGACTTGGAGGCGGCTCCCTTCTTTACGGAGCCGTAGGAGAGAGCGAGAGAGAGAGTTGAGTGGGAGAGGTTTAGTTAGATTTTTTATTTTTATTCTGATTATTATTGTAATAATACATGGACTCAGAGACTGGACCTTTGGACTGTGGTTGAACTAGCGGGTCTGTTTCGCCGAGCACCGGTGTGCTCGGGGGACCCTTAGGAGTTTTTCGTGGCTTTTTCGCGATTTTGTTTTCTTTCCTTTTTACTGCCTTTTCCGGTGTTTACGCGGTTTTTGATCGAGCCCCTAGATTTAGGATTTTATACTTGCTTGTGCCGTAATTAGTAGGGTCCCCACACTTAATTATCTGCCTGTTCCTATAGTGCGCTTAATTGGACCTACTAATAATCAATTAATAAAAATAACTGACTCATCTCCTTCGTAGCCTACGTGCCGCAGCCTGCCCCGTAAAGCGCTTTCTCCTACCCCCGATTTGTCGGGCAGAGGAGGGGTGGGCCAAGACCGGACCCTTTGGCTTGGAGGTCGGTGATCAGTTAGACAGTTCTGCGAGTAGAATTGCTGATCTAGGACTCGGTTTTCATCGCTGCATCATTTAGGTAGTTTATTTCTGCCTTTACATTTATACGCGGATCACATTGCATGTAGAGTGCTGGAGACAGGTACGCCTTTCTGACTTTGCATGCATCATTGATTTATCGTGCATCGGCTTTTTCGTCTTCTCCCCCCTGTTTTTGACTTAATAACCAGGAGAACCGAAAAATTCGTTAGGCGTTTGTTTTTATTTGAAAAATATTAAAAAGAAAAACCATAAAATTGGGACTGGCTAAAACTGTTGACCCTAAAAGACGCTCACCTTAAAATTTGTCTTGGGGAGAGCAACCCCCTCCTTGTTTGGTTTGATTGCGCGAGAGAGTGACCCGCACCCTAGGTAGAGCCCTCCGGTGCTATTTCCAGTTGACTACCGACTCTTCCGTGCGGGCTAGTCGGTTGGGATAGTATCGGGTATCCTAACAGGTCACGTAAGCGCTCTGATATCTTGTGTGTTCACCTAATAAAAATTGACAAGATAATTTGACCGAGCTTTTACGGTCTTCAGCTCGCGTTGCGTTGGTGAACCGGGGGTTTGCATTTTAATCATAGTTTTTCCAGATCTCATCCGCCCTACTCGACCAGATCACGATGATGGGTAGACGCTCTCTTAGGCAGCCTTTGGTTGCACCGCTTTCGGGCACGTCTACCCAATCATCTAGGTTGGCCCGCGAGAGCCGAGACCAGTTCTCCTGGCCCGAGTATGATTCCGCCCTGTTCCCCCTTGACCCCCTTTCTTTCGGTTCTGAGAGATATGAGCCAGAGGAGAGAATAGCAGACTTGACAGCACCTGAGTATGGCTCATTTGATTTTGCAGACGTCATGGCCGGTAGTTCATAGGATCGCTCCAAGACAGAGCACATTGTGATGGACCAGGGAGTGATCAACTCCACCCTGATCGCCTCGTTAGAGACAGTGCAGCAGCAGCTGAGGGATCAAGGAGCTTTCATGATTGAGATGAGGAGAGAGTTGGAGCGACTCAGAGCAGAGAGAGATCAGAGCGAGCCTGAGGACGGACCAGATGCAGAGGCACGAGCCGCAGCAGCCGCAGCAGCAGCAGCAGCCGCCGCCGCAGCGGTAGCCGCCGCGGCAGGAGGACCACCGAGACCGATGCGGGAGTTGCACAACCGCGGATCTACACTGATGCATCATTGGGTAGTGGTGCCGGCTATCGTGGGGGACTTTAAGTTCCCCCCGAACACCCTGCAGATGCTTCCCCGTTTTCATGGACTTGCCACCGAGGAGCCCCATCTCCACCTCCAGGAGTTCTTGATGATCTGCAGTACTGTCCACGACCGCCATGTGGACCAGGATACGATAAGGATGATCGCCTTCCCCTTATCCCTAGCAGACAGAGCAGCCACCTGGCTGAAGCATTTGGGAAAGTTTGTTTACACCTGGGAGCAGCTCCGCACCGAGTACTTGAACAAGTACTATCCACTCGGGCGGACCAATGCAGCGAGGGCCCTGATCAGCAACTTCTCCATGCTCCCCAACGAGCAATTCCATGAGGCATGGGAGAGGTTCCGAGAGCTCACAGACCGATGCCCGCACCATGATATCTCAAAGCCGAACCTTGTGCAGAGCTTCTTCAGCGGGCTGACACCAGAGCTCCAGGGCTTGGTGAATGCTTCTTGTGGCGGGTCATATTTCGCCAAGGATCACGACCAGGTCTGGGCCATCTTCGAGGAGATGGCTGAAAACTATATGATGATGTCCCAGACCCGGTTGTACACTCAGGGGAGACCCCAGCAGCAGCCAGGGCCCGTGCAGTACCAGAGGATAGCACGGGTCGATGCCGGTCCATTCAGTTCATATGCAGTTGCAGCAGCATAGGCAGAGTCGTCCGCTGCGGATATGGGTATCATCAACGAGAAGTTGGACCGCATGGAGCTGATCGAGAAGAAGCAGGGCCAGGGCATCACTCAGATGGAGCAGATGGCACAAACTCTGAACGACATGAAGACCCAGCTCATGTGTCTCCAGGAGGCACAGACGGCTTCCCAGCCCCGTCTTCAGTCGCGAGGCGATACCGGTGGCAGCAGCAGCTCGTCCCAGCGCTCCAGCTCCTTTCAGCAGCCGAGACAGGTTCACCTTGTACAGGCGGAGCCGTACCAGCAGCAGCAGCCCTCTTACCAGTCCCCACCATCTCCATACATGCAGATGGTGGTATACCATCCGGATCAGCCTCTGGCAGTACTCCCGCTAGCCCCGTACGATGCAGAGTCGTTGATGGATGTCAACGGGATTTGGTATGACTGTCCCCAGCCTGGGATCCGACGAGACCATCCCGGATTCAGGTGGGGGAGTGGAGGTACCCAGCCCCAGCAGCAGTCATCCGGTCAGGGAGGGCAGTATGGCCAGCAGAGGGATCACCAGCAGCAGCAGCCCCCAGCCTACCAGCAGTCGTCCTTCGTTCCTCGTCCCTATCAGCAGCAGGGACAGTCTTGGAGACGTGAGCAGCAGGCTCACCAGTCACACCAGCAGCAGCATCCTTCCTCCTACCCCTCTCAGCATCAGCAGCACCAGTTCCAGCAGCCTCAGCACCAGAGAGGCTACCCGTCGAGCTCCCACGAGAGCCCCGCCTTGGATGACATAGCCCGCCTCCTCACGGATCAGCAGGCTACTTTTCGACGGGAGATGGACGAGTTCCACCAGGAGATGCGGGACCTGATGAGAGGGAAGGTCGCCATCCCTGCACAGATAGAGCCGAATCCGAACAGCCTGAAGAGGAAATCTGAGCAGGTAGTTTCCACTGAGCATGCCACTCCTAGTGATCCATTTGATGATATGTCTTCGGATCTATTTGATGCTGATTTTGTTACACTTAGGAGCGGTAGAGCACCAGCAGGCGGCGCCTCATCTGAGCGACGACTCGAGGAACCACCCAGGGCGCCAGATGAGGAGGAGGAGAGCGGTACTGAGGCCGCACACGATGATGATGGTGGTACTGATGCCACCAAGGATGCTGATTCCACCGGCGGTACTGAGGCCGCCGCTTCACCAGTTCGAGGAGGTGGTGCTGATGCCACCAGAGTAGCCGAGCCAGTCCGCGGTACTGAGGCCGCGAGACGTCCAGCAGCAGAGCCAGCCCGTGGTGGTACTGAGACCACCGGTGTTTTTGTAGAGAGAGATGTTGTTTTTCCTCATGGTGATGTGTCTCAGAAAACTGTTTTGAATAAAGGAAAAGGTTTAGTTTCTTCTGGTCCCACTGTGGTGATTGATGTATGTGCGGATCCGGCCGTCGAGCCGTCTAGGCCTTTTCCTAGTCCTTCATCTGCGAAGGACCCTGTGATCCCCTTCCCTAGAGCCCTTCAGATGGGGAAGGGGAAGAAAAGAGAAAAAGACCCAAAAAAGAGAGAGCAGGAGGAGTTCAGCCAGAGCATGATCGACAGATTCCACATACAGCTGACCCTTCAGGAGGCTTTACAGCACATCCCCCTTCATCAGCGATCTTTGAGAGATAGGACCACAGCCAGGAGAAGGAGGAGGAACCATCATTCAGAGATACATGTGCTGACGAAAGCCACGTGCTTTGCGATCCAGAACCGTCTGCCGGCCAAGAGGCCAGATTCAGGAGCCCCGTATGTCAGATGTCAGTTAGTGAGAAGAGGTTCGACCGTACTCTATTGGATAGCGGATCGTCTATCAACCTCCTTCCGGCAGCCCTTCTCGACCGCTTCGAGTTGGGCACTCTTCGACAGAGCAGGACAGTCCTTCAGTTTGTTGATCGATCTGTCAAGAGGCCGAAGGGGTTGTTGCGAGACGTTATCGTCACTATTCAGGGCATGCAATTCCCCG
This sequence comes from Ottelia alismoides, assembly GCA_037367405.1. Classification (NCBI taxonomy): domain Eukaryota; kingdom Viridiplantae; phylum Streptophyta; class Magnoliopsida; order Alismatales; family Hydrocharitaceae; genus Ottelia; species Ottelia alismoides. The sequence continues at coordinate 718,014 of JAZKJV010009266.1, read as the reverse complement.
TGGACTTTGTAGTGTTGGACATGGAGATCCCTGACTCAGTGGCCGATACCCCCATCATCCTCGGTCATCCGTTCTTGGCCACAGCCAAGGCGGTGACTGATCATGATAGCGGGAAGGTATACTTTCGCGTCGAGGGCGAGAGTGTACAAATAGAGACGGTCGAGGACTACAGAGCCAGAGAGAGAGCATGCTCAGAGGCCAGCACAGACACAGAGCAGCTGACAGATGCCGGGTTAGACATCCACCAGGACTGTGATTTTGTGATCACAGATGATGAGGCAGCATGGGTAGACCCTGCAGCACAGGCCATCCTCTCATTTCCAGACACCACTGATGCAGAGATGACAACAGAGGAGAGCTTGGAGAGCGCAGTCCTGGTCCAGGATACTACAGAGGCAGCAAAGCTGGTTCTCGACCGCGACACGGTTTCTAGTGATGGTGGTACTGAGGCCACCTTGTGTGACGGTGGTACTGATACCACCTTATTTGATGCAGATCCCTCGGATTCAGAGTCTGATTGGGTAGATTGTGATGACCAGATACCAGACCTGAGTCCACCTGAGCCTACAGATGAGGAGGAGGTAGAGGCAGAGCAGATCAGAGACAGCACAGTTGAGCAGCCTCCTCCAGATCCAGTTTGCGAGAGCTCGTATTCTTTCTCCCAGGCAGATTTGGCAGACTTAGCAGCATTCACGCATCTTCTTCCGAAGCCAGATTTGCCCGCACCCAGCTGTCCAGAGCTGAAGCCGCTCCCTACTTCGCTGAAGTATCGGTTCCTTGCGGGCGAACCTGAGATGTACCCAGTCATCATCTCCGCCGATCTGACTGGAGAGCAGGAATCCCGTTTGATGGGGGTTCTTGAAAAGAACCGCAAGGCAATCAGATGGAGCGTAGCAGATCTCCATGGGATTAGTCCATCAGTGTGCTCCCACCATATCTATCTCGAGGAGGGGGCGAAGCCGTCGCGTGAGTTCCATCGGCGACTGAACCCCAACCTGAGAGAGGTTGTGATGAAGGAAATATCAAAATGGTGGAGTGCATATTTCATTTATCCCATTTCCGACTCCAAGTGGGTCAGCCCCTTGCATGTGGTGCCCAAGAAGACGGGCATCACGACTGTGATCAGTGAGTCGGGAGAGGAGATTGCTACACGAGTACCCACCTCTTGGAAGGTCTGTGTTGACTACCGGAGACTCAACCAGGCCACCAAGAAGGACCATTTCCCCTTGCCTTTTATTGACCAGATCATTGAGAGACTGGCAGAGAAGAGCCACTATTGCTTCCTGGATGGGTACTCGGGCTACAACCAGGTGGCCATCGCTCTTGAGGATCAGGAGAAGACCACCTTTACCTGTCCCTTTGGTACATATGCCTTTTGACGCATGCCATTTGGGCTATGCAACGCCCCTGCGACTTTTCAGAGGTGCATGCTGTCGATATTCTCGGACATGGTAGGGGAGTGTTTGGAGGTCTTCATGGACGATTTCTCGGTCTACGGCAACGGATTCGACTCCTATCTTGACTGCCTAGACCGAGTACTCCAGCGATGTATTGAGATCCATTTGGTTCTATCCTGGGAGAAGAGTCACTTCATGGTGACTCAAGGGACGGTGCTTGGCCACATCATCTCCAACAGGGGCATGGAGGTTGATCCGGCCAAGGTTGATGTCATTAGAAAACTCGCACCGCCGTCCAACTTGAGGCAGCTACGGTCATTCCTGGGGCACGTTGGATTTTATAGGAGATTTATTCAGGACTTCAGCAGGATTGCCCGGCCGTTGACTGACCTCTTGACGAAAGACACCGAGTTCCTAGTCGATGACAAGTGTCTTTCGTCCTTTGCGACTCTCCAACAGTGTGTGATTGAGGCTCCTGTCCTCCAGCCGCCTGATTGGTCTCTTCCATTCGAGATCATGACGGATGCCTCCGATTTTGCCGTAGGGGCAGTGCTGGGACAGAGGAGGGATGGAGTTCCATTCGCTATTCACTACGCTAGCCGCACATTGGATTCCGCCCAGAGTAATTACACGGTCACAGAGAAGGAGATGCTAGTTGTAGTGTTCGCCCTAGATAAGTTTCGATCTTATATCATTGGATCTAGAGTGACTTTGTACACAGATCACACCGCAATCAGGTACCTCATGGCAAAGAAGGATGCCAAGGCCAGACTCACTAGATGGATCCTTCTACTCCAGGAGTTCGACATTGAGATTAAGGATAAGCCTGGAGTCAAGAATGTGGTGGCGGATCATCTCTCCCGTTTAGAGCAGCCTGAGGAGTTTGAGCAGATTGACCCTATTCGAGATACCTTCCCAGATGAGGCGATCCTTGCTATCACCTCACTCCCGTGGTATGCCGATATTGTGAACTTTCTCGTTGCTGGGAAAGTCCCACAAGATTGGCCCAGGCAGAGGCTCGAGACCTTCCTTGCGAAGGCCAAGTCCTACCGCTGGGAGGATCCCATCCTTTACCACGAAGGAGGGGATAGCGTCTGGCGTCGGTGTATTCCTCAGGAGGAACACCATAGCGTCCTCACTTACTGCCACGAGCTTGAGGCAGGAGGACATCATTCTGGGAGGAGAACGGCACAGAAAGTGCTCCAATCCGGCTTGTGGTGGCATACCCTCTTCAAGGACTCAGATGAGTTCGTGAAGAGGTGTACTGACTGTCAGAGGATGGGCACTTGTGGACAGCGTGATATGATGCCGATGCAGCCCATTCACTTCTGTGAGGTTTTTGACGCATGGGGCATCAATTTCATGGGTCCATTCCCTAAGAGTCAGGGATTTGAGTACATTCTGTTGGCCGTGGATTATGTTAGTCGTTGGGTTGAGGCTATCCCCGCCCGAGCCGCTGATGCGAGGACAGTTTGCAGATTTTTGAGAAAGCACATCATCACGCGGTTCGGGGTCCCACGAGTTCTGATTTCTGATAGGGGGTCTCACTTCATCAACGACCAGGTAAAGGCCCTTGCTAGCGAGTTCGGTATAGACCATCGTGTTGCTACACCTTACCATCCACAGACGAATGGTCTAGCCGAGGTGTCGAACAGGGAGATCAAGACTATATTGCAGAAAGTCGTCCACCCTGACCGAAAGGATTGGTCACAGCTTTTGGACTCGGTCTTGTGGGCATATAGGACGTCTTTCAAGACTCCATTGGGCACATCTCCCTTTCGCCTCGTATATGGCAAGCCGTGCCATTTACCTGTTGAGCTGAGGCACAAGTCACTTTGGGCAGTTACAGATATTCTTATGGATCCAGATGGTATGGGAGACCAGAGGAGGGCAGAGTTAGCCGCCCTGGAAGAGCTTAGAGATACAGCTTTCTCAAACAGCCTACAGTATAAGGAGAGAGTGAAGGAGTGGCATGATTCTCATATCAGCCACAAGCATTTTGAGATTGGACAGAGAGTATGGTTGTTTGATGCGAGGCTTCGTTTATTTCCAGGGAAGCTACAGAGCAAATGGAAGGGACCCTACTTGGTCAGAAAGGTACACGGCAACGGTAGCATTGATATATCCGAGTTGTCTTCTGAGAGTACCTTTCGAGTGAACGGCCAGCGACTCAAGCCATTTCTAGATCATGAGTCGCGGGTCGCTGATCTTGCCCCTATTCATTTTGCGTGAGATGTAGTCTTTGACTCACATCTAATGCATCTCACGCTTGAGTTTCACTGTTCTTCCGCCTTGTATAGATCCAGATGTTTATATCACTACATTCTTTAGTCCCACATCCCTTTCTTCATCTTGTGATTATGTTATACTTAGGGTGCACTTTACCCTAAGTATAGGGGGGATGTGAGACCTTCGGGTATTTCTTTTGTTGCTGTCTACCCCTGTTTTGCTGCCTATACTTAGGGATATTTCACCCTAAGTATGGGGGGGTAGACCCTGTACATTCTCCACTCGGATTTTCCCTTAGTACACAGCTTGTTATACTTAGGATTACTTGATCCTAAGTATAGGGGGATGACCCGAGACCCTCTTGACTTTTCTATTTCATTCATTCTTCTTTGTATATAGCCTTTCTTTTCACTTCCCTATACATAGCACGAGTTATGTTTTCTTCATCGCTCTTGACTCTGAGGACATCGTTCGAGCTAAGTATAGGGGGTTGTGTATATATTTCATATATACTTTAGCCATAACTCGTACTTTGTGTGAGTGTGTTAATAAATAAAATGGCTAAAAACCTCAAAAATTAAAAATTTTCATGTTCATAAACTTCTTTTATTTGCACATAAATAGCTAGTGTACAAATTATTTTTGTAAAAATGATTTCAAAAATCTTTTGTGTAAAGTTTGTGTAAATATTTTCTTATCAAAATTATGTATATAGTACAAAATTTTTCCAAAATGTTTTGAAAATCAAAAGTTTGCAAAAATCTTGTGTAAATGTGTGTAAATATCTTTTTGCAAAACTTGCACTTCATGCATCATCCATTCATGATTTCAAAACATTTTTCAAAAATTTTGCATGATTGTAAAAATTTGTGTAAATAGCATCTTTTTGTACATATGTATATAGTTTTTCTGGATTATAGTTGACATTTAAAATAGCTTGGAATCAAATTGAGAAATGGAGCTTGATTAAGATCTTAATCCACCTAATTTCTAAGAGGAACCTTATAGGGCTTAGGTTTAAGGCTTTTCAGGTCCATGGTGACTTAATTCTTTGAGTCCACTAGGCTATGATCACATGTCATCTCGATGAGCCTAAGTAGAGCACTTAACAACAACACATGACTCATATAGATTATGGCTTTAGTTGGACACCAGCACTATGCACCGAGCTCTCTACGGATGAGGTGGTGAGGAGGCAGTCTTCCTTGACTTGGGGTAGCATATGAGGGTAGTACTTCTAGGCGGAACCTCTCTTCTTCTTTTAGTGAAGGAAGTGCGTCTCAACTTGGTCTGGTTGCCATGAGGTCTAACGATGGGAGTTGTGGGTTGCGATAAAGCTTCAAAAGAGGGATAGTCTACTGGCTCAAGAGGAAAAATTCCTTGTACATATGCTGCACATGTATATGTTGTATAGATGCACTTGAAAAAAAATGTGCAAAAAGAAAATAACTCGAAAAAGTGGTGGGTCTGAGAGAAAATGATAATCCCACCGGAGTATGTATATAGAGTGCAATAAGTAAAGCTTGGTTTCATGATCCACCTGATGTAGCTTGCAGCAGGGAGACTTGGCTACACTGGTCAAGCTCCCAAGGGTACTTGGCTACACTGGCCTTGACCCATTCTCTTCTTCCTCCTCTTCTTGAGCCGGTTGAACTTGAACTTAGAAGGGAATACCCCGCTCCTCGAGGAAAGAGTGGCCAGATTGAGGTCATAGAGTTACCTTGTTGGGGAGGGTTGTCAAGTTGACATTTCTGAGGTGGAGAGCTTATACCTCACTCTCACAGGACAAGAAAAGATTCATAGTCTTCAGGGTTTGTGATTGTTGACTTGTTCTGATCTGGAGCATTGAGGAGTCTTGGTTATAGAATAGTGGAACTTAGAGGCTGTTGAGTTTTAGACTTAAGTCTGAATAAGGTTCCGACACATTAATAATCCAAAGATCTGATCGAGCTCCATACCTTAATTTAATGAAGGCAAGTTTAATAATCAGCCTTGATCCATGTACATTCTCTTTTTCTTGTTCTTTATTTCTTTTTCACTTCTTTTTCAAATAAGTGTTTGCTAAGGGACTGGCAAAGTTAAGTATAGGGGGTGATGAATACTCATTCATCACTCTTTATTCTTATATTTTTGCTACAAAAACCTTTGCAAATGCATGTAGATATGTGTAAATACAAATAATTACCAAAAGCATGCATTGTGTAAAAACCTATAATTAGCATGTTTTTGTGCAAAAATAAAAGAATAAAGATTAAAAAGAAAAAAGAGGGAAATATTTAGAATAAATATTGAGCAACCTAACCCAAGGGAGGGCTCAGCAAGGGCCTGACCGCATAAAAGCCAAAGTAGAGGGAGATAGGGGCTCATGTGTGTAAATATTTATGTAAATAAAATAAAACTATTTTCCTCACAAAAATAGACTTGTAAATATTTATATATTTATAAATATAAAATCAATATAAAAATATAAAAATTAAAAAAAGAAACCAAAAATCACATTCATGTACATGATCACCTTGTACATAGTTCCATCATCCCTATTTATTTAGCCTTATAAATAAATAAAATTAATTTCCAAAACTCTTGTAAATATCCTATATTATATAGTGTAAATAAATAAAATAAAAAACAATTAAAACAAAAACAAAATAAAAATAACAAAATTAAAAACACAAAAATATATTGTAAATATACCATGTATATACATGTATATATGTATTTATTTCACATATGCATATAAATAATAAAAATGAAATAAAAATATCCTTTTATTCCTAATTTTATAATATAAATAAATAAAATATAAAATGGGAATAAAATTGCATAAAAATAACAATTAAAAATCAAAAATTAAAATACCATATAGTGTATATATACATATATCCAACCCTACTATGTATATACCTTATTTTTACTTTGAAAAATTAATTAAAAATCACTAAAAAATAGAAAAAAAATAAAATAAAAATATTTCATGTTCTAAGTTTTCACTAATTCGGCCATTTGCTACCCCTAAATTCATTTTCAAAATCCAGCCACGTGGCCGTCACCCATTGGCTCTGGGGGATGTTGACCGCCCGGTCAACTCCCCCCCCCCAGGACCACCTCTCGCGGGTCTGCAGCGCCCGACTCTCCTTCTCGGATTTTTTCCAGGCAGACCCGACTCCCTCTCGCCTAAACCTCGGGTCCGACTCCTTCACGACATACCCGAGACCCTCGCCGGAGCTACCGCATCGAGATCCGCGCTCCTGATTTCCCTACCCGCGCGCTTCTTTCCGGATCATCCCTGCGTATAAAGCCGAGCTCCGCCACCTTCATTGATCATCTTTGGTCATTTGATTCCACCCCCAGTGAGCTCCAGTGTGTGCGCGAGAGTGACAGCTCGCGTCCGTTGCTGTCGATGCGAGGAGAGGAAGAGAGACCACTGATCCGGCGAGCATCGCCGCCTTGCTCCGCCACCTGCAAGAGCATCGAGCCTCGGAGGGAGACGCTCCTCGAGGCGACGACCCAGAGCTGCGCAAGCTCATCCCCAGTCTCCTCGTCCACCCAGGTAACCTCTTAGGCCTTCCCTTTTCGTTGATTTCCCATTACCCCCAAATCGCCGCTCCGCCGTCCATCGTCGATTCCGTCCACGTCCGACCCCCAATCGATCATCGGGCTTCACCATAGCCATCCCCTCCTTCCCGCGCATCTTCTCCGCACACCCATCCAACCCAGCTCGTACAGGAGCTGGGATTCGAGCTCCACCGTCCCCCCTTCGTCGGAGCTCGCCCATATCATCCCATCGTTCATCGTCACCCCGTCTAACCGGGTCGAGGCAGTTTGCCCTCGACCCGCGAGTCTCTTGGCCATCTTTGCAGGTACTACCAAGCCCATCCTAGGGCTTGGGTCATTCAGGCCAGGAGCCTCGCCTCCGCCGACCTCGCCGGAGCTCCTCAGAGCTCGGCTGGGCCATCGGAGGCCATCAGCAGCTGCGCAGCACCACGCCGGAGCTAATCCGATCTTCAGGCGCAGCAGGGGAGGTCAGGAGCGCACGCACTGGGCCGACGAACTTCGCCGTCCACCTGTTCTTCCTCGACCTTCAGCCGCCGTCCGATCAGTCCTCCAGCTCCAGTTTGCATCTGGGCCGTCCGTGCTGGAGCAGAAGTCACCGTTCGATCTGAGGAGGAGAGATCTGGACCGTCCGATGCTCGAGGGTTAGCCACCTGCACCCTACACCGTCCGATGCACCACGTGGACTAGCCCCCGCCGTTGGATCACCCCGAGGAGCGTAGCGTTGGAGCCCCTGTCGTTCCCCACCGTTAGATGCTACACGTGGCATCCATCCAGCCGCTCCATTAATAAAGGGTAAACTACCCTTAGGCCCTTCTGTTTATTTCGTTTCGCGTTTAGTCCTGTAATTAGTTAGTATAGTTGTTTAGTTTTGGGGATATTTGCATAGAGACCCTTGTGCTTGCATTTATTTACTGATATGCCCCTGTGTGTGGTCTGACACGTGCATCGACACGTGATCTTCTGGGCTTTTTACATTATCTACCCTGTAGTTCTGGTTGTTCTTCAATGAATGAAAGTTTTTAATTATTTGCATTTATACCCCTGTGCGTGATACATTTGAACATGTGCGTGATTTTTTGGGTCATTTGCAGATAAGCCCCTGGGCTTTTGGTACCTGTTACCAAATAGCCCTCGGAACTTATTTTTCTTACATTTGGGTCCCTGAGCACCCCAGGCACGCGCGTAGCACGTGTTTCGCTGGGTTAATTGCACTAGACCCCCCAGACTTTCGGGTATTTGCACTTTGGTCCCTGTGCACTGTGCCCCTTCTTTATTTTTGGATAAAATAGCAAATTACCTCCAAATCCAACAAAAATTGGACACATGGCTCCTGCCATAGTGTAAAATGTTCGAGGATTTTTGAGGACATTTTTGTTTCCATCTGATATTTTTAAAAAATTCAGAAACATCTATTTTCTTCACTGTCTAATTCAAAAATCACAAAAAAATAATAAATAGTGTCTAAAAATTACAAAAAAATTGTCTACTGTCTATTTTGTAGTGTTTGATTTTCTAGCCAATTTTGGCTATTTTTCATTACTGAAAACCACTAAAAATTGAAAACACTAAAAATCTTATAAAAATTCTAGTAAATCAATTAAAAATCCAAAAACAATAAAATAGGTGCCTAAATTTTCCTTGTTTTATTCTCTTTACAGGAAAATTACCTCCCAGCTAATTTGGGGCCTTTAGATATTTTATCTAGGCCCTTTTAGCTCGGCTGGACAGTACCTACTGTTTTAATTACTTTTTGATTGTTAGAAAATTAAATAAACATCAGAAAATCCTCAAAAATTCACCAAAAACACTAAAAATTATAAAACACATAAAAACATTTTTGTTAGAATTTTTGGTTGATTTTTAGTGTATTTAATAAATTGTTGAAGTGAGTAGTTTATTAGCTTTTATTATTCTCTTAACACATTAAAAATCCAAAAAAATATAAAATATTCAAAAACCACCAAAAATATTTATTTTATTTTCTTTTATCTCTTTTTGACTACTTCGTAGGCCGAGAGGCCAACCCGTGCTCCTTGTGATCGACCCTGGTCGCTATACCAGGTTAAATTAATAGCAAGACCGCTATCGCATTTTTGGTCGATTCTATCTCTCGTGGTGGTCTATTTTTCTTGATTGTTCGCATTTGATTGCTTGGGTCGCAACGACCGATTAGCACCTTTATCCGAGTGGTCATTTCTGCGTACATCAAAATGGCGCCGTTGTCGGGGAGCACGGCTTAGTAGTTTTTATTTTTATTTTTCGTTTTATTTTCGCAGCTTTTCGCGGCTCTTTCAGAGCTCGCGGCTTTTTCGCGGCTTTTGTTTTCTTTTTTTCTTTTGTTTTATTTTGTTTTATTTTCTTTTCTTTTGTTTTTATTTTATTTTATTTTGAGTGTTTATTTTATTTTGCATTTTTGCATATATACCCTCATTTTATTTCCATTTATTTTTTTTATCATTATTTGATTATTTTGGTCTGACCACTTGTCTCTATTTCTTGCGAGGGCCCGAGGACCGCGGAGGCAACTTTCGAGGAGCCGACGCAACCGCAGGACTTGGAGGCGGCTCCCTTCTTTACGGAGCCGCAGGAGAGAGCGAGAGAGAGAGAGAGTTGAGTGGGAGAGGTTTAGTTAGATTTTTTATTTTTATTCTGATTATTATTGTAATAATACATGGACTCAGAGACTGGACCTTTGGACTGTGGTTGAACTAGCGGGTATGTTTCGCCGAGCACCGGTGTGCTCGGGGGACCCTTAGGAGTTTTTCGCGGCTTTTTCGCTGTTTTGTTTTCTTTCCTTTTTACTGCCTTTTCCGGTGTTTACGCGGTTTTTGATCGAGCCCCTAGATTTAGGATTTTATACTTGCTTGTGCCGTAATTAGTAGGGTCCCCACACTTAATTATCTGCCTGTTCCTATAGTGTGCTTAATTGGACCTACTAATAATCAATTAATAAAAATAACTGACTCATCTCCTTTGTAGCCTACGTGCCGCAGCCTGCCCCATAAAGCGCTTTCTCCTACCCCCGATTTGTCGGGCAGAGGAGGGGTGGGCCAAGACCGGACCCTTTGGCTTGGAGGTCGGTGATCAGTTAGACGGTTCTGCGAGTAGAATTGCTGATCTAGGACTCAGTTTTCATCGCTGCATCATTTAGGTAGTTTATTTTCTGCCTTTACATTTATGCGCGGATCATATTGCATGTAGAGTGCTGGAGACTGGTACGCCTTTCTGACTTTGCATGCATCATTGATTTATCGTGCATCGGCTTTTTCGTCTTCTCCCCCCTGTTTTTGACTTAATAACCAGGAGAACCGAAAAATTCGTTAGGCGTTTGTTTTTATTTGAAAAATATTAAAAAGAAAAACCATAAAATTGGGACTGGCTAAAACTGTTGACCCTAAAAGACGCTCACCTTAAAAATTTGTCTTGGGGAGAGCAACCCCCTCCTTGTTTGGTTTGATTGCGCGAGAGAGTGACCCGCACCCTAGGTAGAGCCCTCCGATGCTATTTCCAGCTGACTACCGACTCTTCCGTGCGGGCCAGTCGGTTGGGATAGTATCGGGTATCCTAACAGGTCACGTAAGCGCTCTGATATCTTGTGTGTTCACCTAATAAAAATTGACAAGATAATTTGACCGAGCTTTTACGGTCTTCAGCTCGCGTTGCGTTGGTGAACCGGGGGTTTGCATTTTGATCATAGTTTTTCCAAATCTCATCCGCCCTACTCGATCTCATCGGAGCACCCCGACATCGTCGGAGCACCCCGGTGGCTCCCGGCCTCATCGGAGACCCCCAGTAGCTTTGGACAACCACCAGCTGCAATTTGCCCACCTAAGCAGCTCCGGAGGAGGATCCTAACATGCACATTGTCCCGGCGAAAGTCGCCGATGACTTGTTCTTCGTGGGTTCTCCAGAGCCGTCGATCGAGCTCCCTCGCTCCAGGTCTATCATAGCCGTTCACCTTTGGAGAGTTCTCAACCACCCGATCATCCGAGGAGCTCATCTAGGACGTTCAACGCCGAAGGGGTACCACGCGTCGCAACCGTCTCTCACACGTGGACTCCCTTCAGCCGTGGATTCTTAATAAAAGGGATAATATCACTTAGGCCCCTTTCCTTTTCGCGTTTATAGTTTAGTCATGTAAATATTTAGAGTAGTTGTTTTTATTTTAGGTAATTTGCACTTTGGACCCTAGTGTTTTATTATTTATGATTTATTCCCTATGTATGTGGTGCACGTGCTTCGATACGTGAGTTTTTGGACAAATTACATGTATGGGCTTTGGCTTTCTGGATGTTATTGTTTGATCTGTTATAAATAGGAATGACAATTTAGTCCCTGTGAATGTGAATCACGTGCGTGTCTCGTGCTTTTCTGGACTTTTGCTTATTTTGGCCCCAAGCTTTTAACGCATGTTATTATTTGGCCCCATAACTTATTTTTCTTGCACCTTGGTCCATGTATGCTGTGCTCTTTCTATTGGTCGAATAAAATATAAAATTAACTCCAATTTAGTGAAATTTGGGTACGTGGCCCCTATCACTGTGTAAGAATTTTACTAATTTTTTGGGACATTTTTGAGTTATTTTATATTTTTAAAAATTCTAAAACACCAATTTTTGCTACTGTTTGGTTTATAAAATCAATTAAAAATATAAAAGTCCTCCGAAAATTCTAAAAAAAATTGTCCTGTGCTTGTTTTTGTGTCTTTTAGTTTCAATCCAAATTTCATCTGATTTGTTCTTATAAAACCCCTAAAAACTAAAAAAACCCTAAAAAACTTTTAAAAATTATTAAAAAATCTATAAAATTCAAAAAAATGTAATTTGTGTTCCTTTAGATTAGTTTTTATTTCTAATTTTTATAAAAAAATTATCTCTAGATTTTTAGAGGTTAATTATATATTTTTAATTAGCCTTTCAAATCTGGCTGCACATTAGTTCCATGTGTTTGCCTTTTTCTATTTTTATAAAATCAACTAAAAACCACATAATTCTGAGAAAATTACCAAAAACACTTAAAAACTTATAAAACACAAAAATAATTTTATTTTAATTTTCTGATTTGTTTTTTAGTGATTAATAATTCATTGATTGTGTCCTTTTTAGTCTTTTTCTTTATTTTCTTCATAATTAAAAATACAAAAAATTAAAAATCTATAAAATCTACCAAAAATACTTTCTTTATTTTATTTCATTTTCAGACTACTTCGTAGGCCACTTGGCCAATCTGTGCTCCTTGTGTTCGACCCTGGTCGCTATACTAGGTTAAATAAATAGCAAAGACCGTTATTTAGCTTCATTGACTGATTATTGATTTGGTGGTCTATTTTTCTTGATTGATCGATTTTCGCTATTCAGGTCGCAACGACCCGTGATTATCTTTACCTTAGCTCGATAGTGGATATCTCGGTCATCAATGGCCTTGCCAATCTTGTAGTAATTTGCACTGAAATGGTCAAAAATTGTTATGCCAGGGGGTGAATGAACATTTTTTCAGAAAACCCAAAGTAAGAAAACACACGTCTACTAGCCTTTTGGAATCACGAGAGAAATCATCACGACAAACCTTAAAGTATAAGAGTAGGACTATTGGTCATGCAATTCCATGTAAACTTTCTTTAACACATGAAGTATACCAATTCAGTAGAATCAAACTCAAAGATGATATGGTATCTCTTTTCAATGATAACATATAAATAGATGGAAGTGACAAGTTCTACTCTATATAATCCTTTCTCAAGAGCATGGTGTCTATTTGTATTGAGCAACACCCTTGCAAAATCCAGGGTACCTCAATTGGACAAAGAACCAAAAGTTTTGAGGCAAAACCCAACTCCTCTCTCCCCCCTATCTCCACCCCCGCCTCTCCCCCTCTCTCTCGCCCTCCCTCCCCACCTCCCCCCTTACCTCCTAATGAATCTCCATTTCATCACCTTTATTCTATCATTTTATCCTTAAAACCCTACGTAATAGATGTAAGACCCCTTATTTGCATAAATTAACGTTCATTCTTTGTTGTATAAAAACTGCATAAAATATTAATGCCAAAATTATAGAATAAATAAAAGAAAAAAAAGAATAATATTTCAAAGGTATTTTATGACCTTAAACCCCGAGACCTAGGCATCATGTTGACTAGGTCGATAAGGAATAAAGTAGGGGGGGGATAAGGGCCAATAATCCACTAAAAAATCTCATTTATCAATTCTTTATTTATTCATTTTTGGGACCTATTTTATTTTCTACTTTTTATACCTAAAATAAAGAAACTTTGTACATGAAATTTGTAAATGATAAAATATAAAAAATATAAAATTAAGTTTATACAAAAATAATACACAGTGTACTTTTTAGTTTTTATACTCTGAATAAGATTCCAAAATCCCAACGTCGCAGACCCATATCTTACCAATAAAAACTCAAAATGTATCAAAATCACCTTTAATTGTATATAACTTTTAATAATCTATTTAATGAAGTTGGTTTCATATTTTTTTAGATTTAAGATGTGAAACTTAGTTTTTGGACCCTTATTGTATAGTATACTTGAGTAAAATATTTAATTTATTTAACCTTTATTATTTCTACAATTTTAAATTTTTATAATTGTGTAAATATTACCTATAACTCATGAACATATTAAAACACAATAAAATCACCAATAAAATAATAAAATAAAATAAAGTATATAAAATATAGGTAAAATACCTATGCTAGTACTCGTAAATAAATAAAAGTGAAATCTATTATTTATTCTTTTATCCACATATATTTTTATACTCTTGTAGATATTATTGATATTCTATTAAAAATATAAATATAAAGTAAAACAAAAAACACTTCAAAATAAATAATAGGCTAAATACAAAGATAAAATACATGCATTTGCACCTACATAATATATATCCATATTTATTTAAAGTGTATATATTATCATAAAAATATAATAAAAAATATTTGTGTACACAAAAATAGTTTATAAATATACAAAATAATGGAATAAAATAATAAAAAAATATACAAAATAAAAATAAAAATAGCCAAAACATATATGAATATACATGTAATACACCCCTAAGAACTAATTTGTAATAAATAAAACCAAAAAATAAATAAAAATTATATCAAAATACTACATAAAATAATAAAAAAAAAATTTTATTTTATAATAAAATCATTTTCTATATTTAATTAATTATTTTTGAGTAATGCTTGTTGTTGTCCTTTAACGGATTACATGGCCCAATATCATCGCTTCCAGAGTTGACCCCCAGTCAACTCGGCTTCCAAGCGCTTCTGACTTGTCAGGAGTCTCCCATCCCTGTTTCGTCCCATTTTTCTGCTCGTTCTGTCGATCAAACATGCATGATCCCTTCATAAGAAATCATCATTCATCTTCCCTAATCCACACCGAGCCTCTAAATCTCTTGTACATATGATGGATCTTTCCTTAATCCTAGGTCAATAAGGTGCTATTTATGCCTATAAATAACCCCCCCCCCCTCCCTCTTCAAATTTGGTCACTATCCTGAGTCTTAAATCCTTACATTTTAGTTTAGAGAGCATCCTCATGATAGGAGGAGCTCCCTGTAGTCTAGATTGGCTCCAGGAGGATGGAGGTGCACCTACGGCGGCTCACCGGCCATCTCTTCTCCCTGCCTTCGTCGGCTAGTTTGAGCTACGCCCTTCTCACTTTTTAGGTAGGATTAGCTTAGTTTTTTATTCTCGCAATTACTTTAGCCTTTTAATCATCCGATCTGGTGTAAAACACTTGAATCGTAGTTCGCCAAAGCGGACCGTTGCTATCTATCATGCTTCGGCCACCCATGATCACTCCTACACTTTCCCTTACATTTCCTCCACCTCTTGAACCCATCTGATCAACCGAGGCCCTAGTGGTCCTGCAAAATAAGGTTTCCCTCCGCCGCCTTGCTGGAAACCTCGTTGCCATCTTAATCCCATTATTGTTTCCATCTAATAAACGTATGGTTCCTTTCGCCTTCGTACAACCGTGCTTTCTAGCATCTTTGCATGATCGGAATGGGGCGTCTGAGCCCCAATCAAAGCTGGAGAACACACTCCAGGTACCCTAGAGCATCCAGGCCCCCCATCGATGAGGCCCAGACCCGTTGAGCCTCCCAGCAGTTGTGGGTCATCCCCAGGACCATCACGAGCACTTTAGCGGCAAGATTTGAGTCCGAAAGAGATGGGAATGGGTGATCGAAGTTCATCAAAGGCGTGTTCTTCAGGAGTTCATCCAATAGCCTCTGCTGCCATCCGATCCTCCCCGATTCTTCCAAGTGTGCAGCCGTTGTCGGATCATCAGAACCCAGAGCCGTTGGATCTCCTCTCGAGATCTAATCGTAGGCATTCAACCACGAAGAGGTATCGCCCATCCAGATGGTGACACATGGATTAATGAGGGACATCTGGTCATTCGCTCCCGCATGTGAAGAGGTAATTTGCATACTTTGCCCCTACCTATTTTTGTATTTATTAATTAGTCCTTTGAATTAAGTATTCACTTTAAATAAAATAGGTAAAATTTCATGTAGACCCATGTGTTTGTGTCATATTACATTCAGGTCCATGTCAGGTCACCTCAATTGTCGTCCCACGTGAGGTGGCCATTTTGCAAGTTTACCGATGGTACTTTATGTATTTATTTTTGGGTTCAAGAAAATTTCATGCATGTTCTATATTTTTGGAAACATTGCACATAGATCCCGTCATTTTATTTTAAATACATGTATGTCCCTGCAAGCAATTGTATTTTTGTGTGCTTGTTGGATTTATTTAAAATAGCTACAGTGCTCCAAAAATCACGAAAAATAGATGTAGGTTCCTGATTGCTTGTATTTCACTTCATATTTCCATTGTATAATTTTGGATCTTTTGTTATTTATTAAAAATAAAATGAGCACGTTTTTACCCTTTGTCTAGCTTATAAATTACAAAACAAATTAGGAAAACCTTTTGAAAAATTCCCAAAAATATATATTATGTGTATTTAAGTGTTTTTAGCCTTCAGACAAAAGCATTAAAAATATAAAAAGAGAACGCTTAAAAACTGAAAAACCCCAAAAACCTTTATAAAAATCTAAAAAATTCGTTAAAACCCCAAAAATAGTTTTTCTATTTTGAAACTTTCTATATATATATATATATTAAAGTTTATTTAGAAAATTTTGGACTTCATTTTCTATTTTTAATTTCCATTTCAATTTCAGCCTATAATTTTATTCCTGTTTTAGCTATTTTCAACTTTAAAAATATTTAAAATTTAGAACAATTCACAAAAAATCACAAAAAGAGTAAAAAATTATCTAAAACATAAAAATATTTAATTTTGTAATTTTCCTTTATTTTTAGTTATATTTATATTCATATTACCCTAGATTATATAAATAGTCTTATGTATTATTATATAACTTTTATAAAAAGAAAAGAAATTATAAAAATCTAAAAATTCAAAAAAATATAAAAATATAAAAAAAATAAAAATAAAAAATATATCAAACAAATATATATATATGTATGTATATATACACCCACAAAAATATAATAAATGACAAGGTTATACATAATATTCTTTGTTTAAAAATAACCATAGGCTACCAATTTTGCTCTCTGTGGTTTGACCTCTACATACTTACTAGCTATACCTTGTATTTGTAGAGAATAATAAATTTTAACTCACATCTTTTGTGTTATTCATTGATTTCATAGTGGGTTAATTGTTGGTTGATTGAAATGTATTGAGTGGTTAATACACTGTCTGTAGTTTCGCCTTATGAAATCGTACGACCATCGATGGATCTCGCTCATCAAACGGTGTTGTTGCTGGGGAGCAATGTACGTAACCTATTTTTGTCATTTATCTTGTATAGTTATTATTGCTTATTAATTGATTTACACTGTAATTAATAATTGATTTTATTTTACACATAAACATTCAATTATTCTATATATATAACTCAATTTGATTTTATTTAATTATTTGTGCTAATAAACATTTCTTTGTGACTTTCCTGCGAGGGCCCATTAAAAATCACCCAATCTACTGCTCTAAAAAGAAGAATAACGTCATTGAATTGATCGGGTGAATTTTAATAGAAATATTTTTTTATTTATACTCCTAAACTTTGATGTATAGTGATTAACTACGGGAGTGTCGAACTAAGGGAGGCAAAGTATTAGAAACCCAGAGTTAAAATAATAGAAACTTAAGTTTTATTGGGTTTCCTAATTTTTATTTATTTTTAAGGAATTTTTTGAATTTTTATTTAATTTTGTTTATTTTATAGTGCTTTTGTGATTTTTAAAATTTTCAAAATTGTTTTACAATTTTTATTTGGTTTTTATTTTATTATTTTTAAGTTTTTAATTTGTTTCACTATTTTTATGAATTTGAAAGAGGTTTTTAAGATTTTTATGGATTTTGTATTAGTTTTAATTGAAAAATTAGGTTTTTATTGAAATCTGTGAAGTATTTTTTATTTTTAAAATATACAACACTAATAAAATATTTTTATTTATTTTTATTAAAAAGAAGATGAAATTATCTTTAAAATGATTCATTGTGCGTATTTTTGTGAATTTTATTGAATTAGTTATGATTTTTCAAAGTTTTACATATTTTGTATTTTTATTGGTTTTAATATTCAGTTTTTTTATTTTGTTTTATTATGTAAAATATGGTAAAATATATTGTATGTAATTTTTATAGTATTTTTAAAGATGTTTTTATATTTTTATGAATTTTAAAGTTTGTTATATTTTTTTGGTATTTTAAGGCTTTATTAAAAATAGAAAATCTTTACTGATTTTTTATTGTATATAGAGTAAAATACAATATTTATACGTTTTTTTATTATATTTTTTTATTTTGTATTTTTTTATTATGTATAGATTATGTATAGTAAATATATACAGTATATAGGGGTGTTTATGTAATTATCTGGAAAAGTTAGGGAGTTGCGCGAAATAAATTTGTAGAAGTTGGAGGGCTCCATCACAAAATCCATAGTTACCACGTGATTCTTCACGTGCCTCAATCCTCCCCTGGACTTGGTTGTAAATAATAGAATTGCGAGGGGGTGTTACGTGAAAGCTCCAGTATATCACGTACTTTTGCACGTGCCCCAAACTGCAGGGGTCTGGTTGTGAATTTCAAGAAACTCCGGGGAGTATATGTAGTTTTACTCAAAATTAACTACGACGCACGCACGGGTCACGTGTGCCGCTTAAGGTGTTAGCGGTGGTCGGTGGAGTTAGACATGTGGCTCGATTGGGCTCGTCCTGAAGTTCAGATCATGCGGCTATAATGAAAATCCCCAATTTTGGGGCTTTGCGAGCCTTCGTCCGCTCGATCCTCGGAGCAGCATATCCCCATACAATGGAGTTCAAAGGTCACCGATCTCCAACAATTTTGTAGAAAGCAGTATCAAGAGGCGATCGTCGTTCTGTTTCTCGATCAGTTCCCAATAGGTGAAGGTTCAAATCTTCAGATGTGCAAAGCATGTAAGTTCTTTGATTATTCTGATGAAGATGCTCGAGGACACTCTGTCATCTTCAGCGATTACTATTACCGCATTTCGGACTGTTTACTCGATGAAGATGATTGGACCGAAATGGAAGAGTCGATCACGTGAGGTATAATGCTCCAGGGTCGATCATTGCTCGATCGAGTTTGATGTCAAATCTCCTCTACATGAATTGATTCTACAGATACATCGCTAATCTCCAAATGCGCTTTGATTAAGGTGGTGAAGCTGCCCATGATGTTCGATGAAGGCTTTTGTGCTTCAAATCAGCGACCGATTCTTGCGGATTCAATTCGACTCAAGACAATTGTCCCAGTCTCAGTGGAGACATAAAAGATGAACGGGAAGGAGCTCTAACAGGACAGAGGTTGATAGATCCTGATTTCCTTTGATGGCGGTGAATCGGAGTTGAATGATGATTGAAGGAAAATAGAGAGAGGAATAGAAAGAGAGAGATTGCAGAGAAGGAAGAGGACTATGAGATAATAATCTCTAAACTGGAAGCAATTAGATGTATGATTGATGTGCCTGTGGATCTGGAGAAGACGATCCAGATGGATTGTCGCCTCAACGATCGCCGTAGGTTGGAGACTTCACGCGCGACCGAGCGATGCTGCAACACCGGTGAGTTGATCTCGCTTCTTCTCTCTCAACTCTTGACCACAAACAATGGCGGACGACGACAGGGACCGTCACTCCTTCACTCGACTTCTCGCTCAATGTTTTTGGGAGAGTTAGATGAAAAATGGAGGATACCCATTGAAGATGGGGGTTCAGAGGGTTCTATAGAGGAGGTTTCCTGCTGACCACGGAAGGCGATGGCATCACCGATAGGGAGGTGCGGTCACCGGAGTAGTGATGACCGAAAATTCACCAAGACACGGGTAAAAGAAAATAGATCAAGGGTCGTTGCGACCTGGATCTCGGAAGTCAATCGGCCAATCAAGAAAAAGTGTAAAACAGACCACCAAAATCAAATCAAAATCAAATAAAAGCGATAGCGGTCCTGGCTATTAGATTAGCCTGGTATAGCGACCAGGGTCGGACTCAGAGAGCACGTGATGGCCTTGCGGCCTACGAAGTAGTCTCAAAAAGGAATAAAATAAAATAAAATTCTCTTTGGTGGATTTTTAATTTTTATAATTTTTTTTGGATTTTTAATTAATTGAGAAAATAAGGAAAAGAAGGAAACAAGCCTACTCAAACAATTATTTAATGCATCAAAAATCAATCAAAAATTCAAATAAAAATGTTTTTATGTATTTTATGATTTTTACTATTTTTGGTTAATTTTTGGTATTTTTCTGATTTTTATTTAATTTTCTAAAAATAAAACAATGCAAGAAAATGGAGGCACTATCCAGTCGGGAGTAAATGGCCAATTTAAAATGCAAAAGGGCCTCTTTAGCTCCTGGAGGTAATTTTCCTATAAAATAGAAAGTCTAAGGAAAATTAAGGCACCAGAATTTGTATTTTTGGATTTTAGATTATTTATTAGAATTTTTATGAGGTTTTTAGTGTTTTGTAATTTTTATGAGTTTTATATAATGAAAAATGGCCAAATTTGGTCAGAAAATCAAACAAGCCAAAAGACACAGTAGCTAATTTCTTATAATTTTTAGATGAGTTTTAATATTTTTTTGTGATTTTTCAAGTCAAACAGTAAAGAAAAAAGATGTTTTTGAATTTTTAAAATATCAAATAAAAGCAAAAATGTCTCCAAAAATTCTAGAAAATTTTACAACATGGTAGGAGCCATGTATCCAATTTTCATTGAATTTGGAGTGAGTTTGATATTTTATTCAAAATAAAAACCTAGGTACAATGCACAGGGACCTGTACGTAAATACCCAAAGTTCCAGGGGGTCCGGTGCAAAAATCCCAAGAAGTCACACGTAAGGCGCGTGTCTGGGCACACAGGGACCTAATTGTAATAAAATTAAAGTTCTCAGACTAATTGGTAACAGGTACCAAAAGTCCGAGGGCCTTACTGTAAAATACCCACAAATATACGCACATGCACAAATAAACCACGCACAGGGGTATAAATGCAATTATCTAAAAAGATTCGTTCATTAAGTAACATCCTAGAACTACAAGGCCATCAATGCAAATATCCCAGACAAACCACGTGTCGATGCACGTGACACACTGCAGGCAGGGGTATATATGCAAATAGCAAACAAGACAGGGTCCAAAGTGCAAAAGTACCAAAATAAAAACAACGTACTATGGTATTTACAGGACTAAACACGAAATAAAGGAAACAGAGGGGCCTAAGAACAATTACCCCTTTATTATATCCGAGGGACGGATGGCTGCCACGTGGTGGATCGAACGGTGGAGGACTGGTGGCTCGCAGCAAAGGGAGCCCTCGGCGCGATCGAACGGCTGGGAAGCTGCCACGTCGTTGATCTGACGGTCGGGAACAGGTGGTGCTTCTTCGTCCGGATCGAACGGTCTAGATCGACTCTCCTCACGATCGTGCGGTGCTGGCGCTCCTGAAATGGATGGCTCAGATGGAATCTGGAGCTGGAGGACGATCCAACGGTGTCTGAAGGTCGAGGAAGAACTGATGGTCGGCAACCTTCGTCGGCCCGATGCGCGCACTCCCGGCCTCCTCGCGGGGCTCTGATGATCGGAGAAGAAACTCTGTGGGCTCCCGCGTCGACTAGTGGTCTCCGATGGCCCAACGGAGCTCCGAGGAGCTCAGGCGGAGCCGGCGGAGCTCAAGCTGCTGCTCCAAATGGTCCAAGCCCTTAGATGGGCTCGGATGTCCCTGCAAAGTACACCAACAGACTCGCGGGTCGAGGGCAAAATGCCTCGACCCCGTTAGGAGGGGTGACGGTGGTCGGTGAGGCGGGGCGGTCGAGCTCTAGCGAGGGGTAGACGGTGGAGCTCGAATCCCCAGCTCCTGTGCAAGCTGGGTCGAATGGAGGGGCGTAGAACGTGCGCGGGAAGAAGGCGAGTGTGATGGTGCGGTCCGATGATCGAATGGAAGGTGGGGGTGGCCGGAATCGATGATGGTCGGCGACGGCGAGATTTGGGGAAAACTAGAAATTAAAGAACAAGGGAAAGAACTAAAGCTACCTGGATGGAGGAATCGACTGTGGGCGAGCTGGGGGTGCTCTGGGTCGTCGCCTCGCGGGACGTCGTGGCCCGAGGCTCGAGCTCCTGCTTTAGGCGGAGCACGGCGGTGCTAGCTCGCCGGATCTGAGGTCAGGTCACCTACACCTCTCTTCAACACCGCCGACGGAGAGCTGTCACCTCAGGGAAGGCAGTGGAGGTCACGGGACTGCAAGGTGGGGAGCCAAAGATTCCGAAAAAGGAGGCGGAGCTCGGCTTTTATTCAGCCAAGGGTCCGGCAAGATTCGATCGGGTAGGGCAGCTCAGTACGCGGACCCCGAGGCGGGCACCCCAGTGAGGGTGTCGGATCTATCATTGATAAGCAGGACCCGGGGTTTAGGTGTGAGAGGATCGGGTTTGGACGTGAAAATTAAGAGAACTCGGGTCGGGCATCCAGAACCCGTGGGAAGTGGTCCACAGGGGGGGAGTTGACCGAGGGGGTCAACATTCCCCCGTGGACCAATGGGAAGCAGCAATCTAGAAATGTTTTGGAAAAACAATTAAAAATAGTAAATGGATGAATTATTAAAAACTTAAAACATGAAATATTTTTGTTTTGATTTTTTCTGTTTTTTGGTGATTTTTAATTAATTTTTCAAAATAAAAATAAGGTATTTACACTTTATGCTATATATAGGTATTTACACAATATGCCTTTTTTAATTTTTGATTTTTAATTTGTTATTTTTGTGCATTTTTATTCCTATTTTATATTTCATTTATTTATAGCATAAAATTAGGAATAAAAAGGTATTTTTATTTTATTTTTATTATTTATAAACAAGGGTGAAATAAATAAGTATATACATCTATGTACAAGGTATATTTACAATATTATTTTTGGTTTTTAATTTTGTTCTTTTAATTTTGTTTTTATTTTTGTTTTTATTTTATTTATTTACACATAAAAGATAGAATATTTACAAAATTTTTGGAATTTTAATTTATTTATTTATAGGGTGAAATAAATATAGGAGTGGTTGTATGTACATGGTGGATATGCACAAGTGGAGTGTTTTTGTTTTCTTTTTATTTTTCTATTTTTGTTTTGATTTTTATAATTATAAATATATACAATATATACAAACCACTTTATTCTATTTTTTAGAGGAAAGTATTTTTATTATATTTACAAATATATTTACACACATGAGCCCCTATCTCCCTCTACTTTGCCTTTTATGCGGTTAGGCCCATGCTGAGCCCTCCCTTGGGTTAGGTTGCTCAATATTTATTCTAAAAATTTCCTCTTTTTCTTTTTATTCTTTATTCTTTATTTTTGCACAAAAACATGCTAATTATTACTTTTTAAACCATGCATGCTTTTGGTAATTATTTATATTTACAAATATATACATGCATTTGCAAAGGTTTTTGTAGCTAAAATATAAGAATAAAGAGTGATGAATGAGTATTCATCACCCCCCTATACTTAACTTTGCTAGTCCCTTAGCAAACACTTATTTGAAAAAGAAGTGAAAAAGAAAAAAAAGAAAAAGAAAAAGAGAAGAATGTACATGGATCAAGGTTGATTATTAAACTTGCCTTCATTAAATTGAGGTATGGAGCTCGATCAGATCTTTGGATTATTAATGTGTCGGAACCTTATTTGGACTTAAGCTTAAAACTCAACAGCCTCTAAGTTCCACTAATCTATAATCGAGACTCCTCAATAATCCAGGTCAGAACAAGTCACCAAACACAAACCCTGAAGACCATGAATCTTCCCTTGTCCTGTGAATGTGAGGTATAAGCTCTCCACCTCAGAAATGGCAACTTGACACCCCTCCCCAACAAGGTAACTCTATGACCTCAATCTGGCCACTCTTTCCTCGAGGAGCGGGGTATTCCCTTCTAAGTTCAAGTTCAACCGGCTCAAGAAGAGGAGGAAGAAGAGAATGGACCATGGCCAGTGTAGCCATGTATCCTTGGGAGCTCGACCAGTGTAGCTAAGTCTCCCTGCTGCAAGCTACATAAGGTGGGACATGAATCTCAAGCTTTGCTTATTGCACTCTATATACATACTCCGGTGGGATTATCATTTTCTATCGACCCACCACTTTTTTGGAGTTATTTTCTTTTTGCATTTTTTTTCGAGTGCATCTATACAACATATACATGTGCAGCATATATACAAGAGTTTTTCCTCTTGAGCCAGTAGACTATCCCTCTTTTGAAGCTTTATTGCAACCCACAACTCCCGTCGTTAGACCTCATGGCAACCAGACCAAGTTGAGATGCACTTCCTTCACTAAAAGAAGAAGAGAGGTTCCGCCTAAAAGTACTACCCTCATATGCTACCCCAAGTCAAGGAAGACTGCCTCCTCACCACCTCATCCGTAGAGAGCTCGGTGCTAAGTGCTGGTGTCCAAGTAAAGACATTGCCTATATGAGTCATGTGTTGTTGTTAAGTGCTCTACTTAGGCTCATTGAGATGACATGTGATCATAGCCTAGTGGACTTAAAGAATTAAGTCACCATGGACCTGAAAAGCCTTAAACCTAAGCCTTATAAGGTTCCTCTTATAAATTAGGTCGATTAAGATCTTAATCAAGCTCCATTTCTCAATTTGATTCCAGGCTAGTTTAAATGTCAACTATAATCCAGAAAAACTATATACATATGTACAAAAGATGCTATTTACACAAATTTTACAATCATGCAAAATTTTTGAAAAATGTTTTGAAATCATGAATGGATGATGCATGAAGTGCAAGTTTTGCAAAAGTATTTACACATATTTACACAAGATTTTTGCAAACTTTTAATTTTCAAAACATTTTGGAAAAATTTTGTACTATATACATAATTTTGATAAGAAAATATTTACACAAACTTTAAAAGATTTTTGAAATCATTTTTACAAAAATAATTTGTACACTAGCTATTTATGTACAAATAAAAGAATGTTTATGTACATGAAAATTTTTTAATTTTTGTGATTTTTAGGGTTTTTAGCCATTTTATTTAATTACACACTCACACAAAGTACGAGTTATGGCTAAAGTATATATGGAATATATACACACCCCCCTATACTTAGCTCGTACGATGTCCTCAGAATCAAGAGCGATGAAGAAGACATAACACGTGCTATGTATAGGAAAATGAAAAGGAAGGCTATATACAAAGAAGAATGAATGAATAGAAAATCAAGAGGATCTCAGGTCTTCCCCCTATACTTAGGATCAAGTAATCCTAAGTATAGCAGGTTGTACACTAAGGGAAAACCGAGTGGAGAATGTACAGGGTCTACCCCCCTATACTTAGGGTAAAATATCCCTAAGTATAGGCAGCAAAACAGGGCTAGAAAGAAACAAAAGAAATACCCAAAGGTCCTACATCCCCCTATACTTAGGGTAAAGTACACCCTAAGTATAGCATAATCAAAGGATGAATAAAGGGATGTGGGACTAATAATGTGATGATATGGACATCTGGATCTATACAGGTCGGAAGATCAGTGAAAATCAGGCGTGAGATGCAAAATATGTGAGTCAAAAGACCACATCTCACGCAAAATGAATCGGGGCAACATCAGCGACCCGCGGCTCATGATCTAGAAATGGCTTGAGTCGCTGGTCGTTCACTCAAAAGGTACTCTCAGAAGACAACTCGGATATATCAATGCTACTGTTGTCGTGTACCTTTCTCACCAGGTAGGGTCCCTTCCACTTGCTCTGTAGCTTCCCTGGAAATAGGCGAAGCCTCGCATCAAACAGCCATACTCTCTGTCCAGGCTCAAAATGCTTGTGGCTGATGTGAGAATCATGCCACTCCTTCACTCTCTCTCCTTATACTGTAGGCTGTTTGAGAAGGCGGTATCTCTAAGCTCCTCCAAGGCTGCTAACTCTGCCCTCCTCTGGTCTCCTACACCATCTGGATCCATAAGTATCTCAGTGACTGCCCAAAGTGACCTGTGTCTCAGCTCAACAGGCAAATGGCACGGCTTGCCATATACGAGGCGAAAGGGAGATGTGCCCAATGGTGTCTTGAAAGACGTCCTATATGCCCATAAGACCGAGTCCAAAAGCTGTGACAAATCCTTACGGTCAGGGCGGGCGACTTTCTGCAATATAGTCTTGATCTCCCTGTTCGACACCTCGGCTAGACCATTCATCTGTGGATGGTAAGGTGTGGCTACTAGATGGTCTATGCCGAACTCGCTAGCAAGGGCCTTCACCTGGTCGTTGATGAAATGAGATCCCCCCATCTGAAATCAATACTCGAGGTACCCCGAACCGTATGATGATGTGCTTCCTCAAAAATCTGCAAACTGTCCTCGCATCAGCGGCTCGGGCGGGGATAGCCTCAACCCTACGACTAACATAATCTACGGCCAACAGAATGTACTCAAATCCCTGACTCTTAGGGAATGGACCCATGAAATCGATGCCCCATGCGTCAAAAACCTCACAGAAGTGAATGGGCTGCATCGGCATCATATCACGCTGTCCACAAGTGCCCATCCTCTGACAGTCAGTACACCTCTTCACGAAATCATCAGAGTCCTTGAAGAGGGTAGGCCACCACAAGCCGGATTGGAGCACTTTCTGTGCCGTTCTCCTCCCAGAATGATGTCCTCCTGCCTCAAGCTTGTGGCAGTAAGTGAGGACGCTATGGTGCTCCTCCTGAGGAATGCACCTACGCCAGACGCTGTCCCCTCCTTCGTGGTAAAGGATGGGATCCTCCCAGTGGTAGGACTTGGCCTTCGCAAGGAAGGTCTCAAGCCTCTGCCTGGTCCAATCTTGTGGGACTTTCCCAGCAACGAGAAAGTTCACAATATCGGCATACCACGGGAGTGAGGCGATAGCAAGGATCGCCTCATCTGGGAAGGTCTCACAAATGGGATCAATATGCTCAGACTCCTTAGGCTGCTCTAAACGGGAGAGATGACCCGCCACCACATTCTTGACTCCAGGCTTATCCTTGATCTCAATGTCGAACTCCTGGAGTAGAAGGATCCATCTGGTCAGTCTGGCCTTGGCATCCTTTTTTGCCATGAGGTATCGGATGGCGGTGTGATCAGTGTACAAGGTTACTCTAGATCCAATTATGTAAGATCTGAACTTATCTAGGGCAAACACTACGGCTAGCATCTCCTTCTCTGTGACTGTATAATTCCGCTGGGTGGAATTCAATGTGCGGCTAGCGTAGTGGATAGCAAAGGGGACTCCATCCCTCCTCTGTCCCAGCACGGCCCTCACGGCAAAATCGGAGGCATCCGTCATGATCTCGAATGGGAGAGACCAATCAGATGGCTGAAGAACAGGAGCCTCAATAACACTCTGCTTGAGAGTCTCAAAGGACGAAAGACACTTGTCATCGATAAGGAACTCAGTGTCTTTCGTCAGTAGGTCAGTCAACGGCCGGGCAATCCTGCTGAAATCATGTATGAATCGTCGGTAGAAACCACGTGCCCTAGGTATGACCGTAGCTGCCTCAAACTGGACGGCAGTGCGAGTTTTCTAATGACATCAACCTTGGTCGGATCAACCTCCATGCCCCTGTTGGAGATGATATGGCCAAGAACCGTCCCTTGAGTCACCATGAAGTGACTCTTCTCCCAAGACAACACCAAATGGACCTCTATACATCGCTGAAGTACTCGGTCTAGGCAGTCAAGACAGGAGTCGAATCTGTCGCCGTAGACCGAGAAATCATCCATGAAGACCTCCAAACACTCCCCTACCATGTCCGAAAAGATCGACAGCATGCATCTCTGAAAAGTCGCAGGGGCATTGCATAGCCCAAATGGCATGCGTCGGAAGGCGTATGTGCCGAAGGGACATGTAAAGGTGGTCTTCTCCTGGTCCTCAGGAGCGATGGCCACCTGGTTGTAGCCCGAGTACCCATCCAGAAAACAATAATGGCTCTTCCCTGCCAGTCTCTCAATGATCTGGTCAATAAAAGGCAGGGGGAAATGATCCTTCTTGGTGGCCTGGTTGAGTCTCCTGTAGTCAACGCAGACCCGCCAAGAAGTGGGTACTCGTGTAGCAATCTCCTCTCCCGACTCACTGATCACAGTCGTGATGCCCGTCTTTTTGGGCACCACATGCAAGGGGCTGACCCACTTGGAGTCGGAGATGGTATAGATAAAATCGACGCTCCACCATTTCAAGATTTCCTTCATGACAACCTCTCTCAGATTCGGGTTCAGCCGCCGCTGGAACTCACGCGACGGCTTCGCCTCATCCTCGAGAAAGATATGGTGGGAGCACAGGGCCGGACTAATCCCCTGGAGATCTGTTAAGCTCCATCCAATTGCCTTGCGGTTCTTTTCAAGAACCCCCATCAGTCGGGATTCTTACTCTCCAGTCAGATCGGCGGAGATGATGACTGGGTACATCTCAGGCTCACCCGCAAGGAATCGATACTTCAGCGAAGTAGGGAGCGGCTTCAGCTCTGGACAGCTGGGTGCTGGCAAATCTGGCTTCGAAAGAAGCCGCATGTATGCTGCCAAATCTGCCTGGGAGAATGAGATCGTACTCTCGCAAACTGGATCTAAAGAAGGCTGCTCAACTGAACTGTCTCTGATCTGCTCGGCATCTGCCTCCTCCTCAACTGTAGGCTCAGTGGAACTCAGGTCTGGCATATAATCCTCGCAATCTGCCCAATCAGACTCTGAATCCGAGGGATCTGCATCAAACAAGGTGGCATCAGTACCACCATCATCACAAAAATCCGCGTCACGGTCAAGAACCGGCTCTGCTGCCACTGAAGTATCCTGAACCAGGAATGTGCTCTCCAAGCTCTCCTCTGTTGTCATCTCTGCATCACCGGTGTCTGAAAATGAGAGGATGGCCTGTGCTGCTGGGTCTGCCCATACTGCCTCATCGTCTGTGATCAGAAAGTCACAGCCCTGGTGGATGTCTAGCCCGGCCTCTGTCAGTTGCTCTGTGTCTGAAGTCGTTTCTGAGCATGATCTCTCTCTGGCTCGGCTGTCCTCGACCGTCTCTATTTGTATACTTTCGCCCTCGATGCGAAAGTATACCTTCCCGCTATCATGGTCAGTCACCGCCTTGGCTGTGGCCGAGAACGGACGATCGAGAATGATGGGGGTATCGGTCACTGAATCAGGGATCTCCATGTCCAACACTACGAAGTCCACGGGGAATTACAGGCCCTGAATAGTGACGACAACGTCTCGCAACAACCCCTTCGGCCTCTTGATAGATCGATCAGCAAACTGAAGGACTGTCCTGCTCTGCCTAAGAGTGCCCAACTCGAAACGGTCGAGAAGGGCTGCCGGAAGGAGATTGATAGACGATCCGCTATCTAATAGAGTCCGGTCGAACCTCTGCTCTCTAATGTGACATCTGACATAAGGGGCTCCTGAATCTGGCCTCTTGGCCGGCAGACGATTCTGAATCGCGAAGCACGTGGCTTTCGTCGGCACATGGATCTCTGAGTGGTGGTTCCTCCTCTTCCTCCTGACTGTGGTCCTGTCTCTCAACGAACGCTGAAGAAGGGGAATGTGCTGCAAAGCCTCCTGAAGAGTCAGCTGTATGTGAAATCGGTCTATCATCTGCTGGCTGAACTCCTCCTGGTCTCTCTTTTTGGGGTTTTCTGTTTTCTTCCCCTTCCCCATCTGAAGGGCTCTAGGGAAGGGGATCACTGGGTCCTTCTCAGATGAAGGACTAGGAAAAGGTCTAGACGGCTCGACGACCGGGTCCACACATACATCAAGCACCACAGTGGGACCAGAAAAAACCAAACCTTTTCCTTTATTCACAACATGGTTCCGAGATACATCAGGGGAAGGAAAAACAACAGATCTCTCTACATGAACTCTGGTGGCCTCAGTACCACCAGTGGCTGAATCAACTGGACGTCTTGCAGTCTCAGTACCGCGCTCTGGCTCGGCATCAGGAGTTGCCTTAGTACCACCTCCTCGAACTGGTGAAATGGCGGCATCAGCACCGCCTGTGGAGTCAGCATCCTTGGTGGCATCAGTACCACCGTCATCATCTCGAGCGGCCTCAGTATCGCTCTCCTCCTCCTCATCTGGCGTTCTAGGTGTATCCTCATGACGTCGCTCAGACGAGGCGCCGCCTGCTGGCATCCTACCGCTCCTAAGTGTGACAAAATCAGCATCAAAAAGGTCTGCAGACATATCATCAAATGGATCACTAGGAGTGGCATACTCAGTGTAAGCTACCTGCTCAGATTTCCGCTTCAGGCTGTTGGGGTTCGGCTCGATCTGGGCAGGGATGGCGGCCTTCCCTCTCACGATGTCCCACATCTCCTGGCGAAACTCGTCCATCTCCCGTCTGAAGGTAGCCTGCTGATCCGTGAGGAGGCGGGCTATATCGTCCAAGGCGGGGCTCTCGTAAGGTGGACCATGAGAGCCCGACGGGTAGCCTCTCTGGTAATGAGGCTGCTGGAACTGGTGCTGTTGCTATTGAGAGGGGTATGGGTGTGGTGGATGCTGCTGCTGGTGAGGCTGCTCACGCCTCTGATGAATCCACGATTCATCATCTTAATATCTTGATCTTAGCAAAATCCATGAGTAAAATCCCAAATAAATGTCCATAAAATCAATAAACTAACAAAATATCTCTTGTAAATAAAACTCACTAATTATTGTATATTAGATTGTACAAAATAAATTAACACTAAAAAGCCACAAATTAAAGGAGTTTTTCACCTGTAAATAGCCCAAAACTTCATGGATTTTTAATAATTTTATTTCAACTCCTTTTTGGCTTATTCTTTCTCTATCTTGTTCATAAAAATGTAAATAAAAATACAAAAATACAAAATAAATTTCACCTCAAATAAATGCTCCTAGATCCCAAAGAGAAAAAAGCCGTAAAGTCCAAATTCCAAGCTAAATTCCCGCTCCGTATGAACTCCAAATTTACCAAACTCACTTTTAAAGTTCAAGTTAGAAAATTATCTATCCAACGGAAGTGGTTTCATTAAAATCAGAGTTCATTTGCAAAAGTTGAGTTTTGGGACCTAGATGTACATTGTATATCATGTATATATTCATTATTTCTTCATTTTTTATTATATCTTTCTTAATTACTAAAAATACAAAAAAATCATACTTGTGTTGTATTTTAATTGTATTATTTTATTGTATTTTTTCGTTGTAAATATCTCTTATTAAAAAGACAAAAAAATACATATTATAAAAGTAAAAAATGTGTACATGTTGTTTGTCTTCCCTTGTAAATTTTCCACTCTTTTTCTTATCTTTTATTTTATTGTATTATAAGTAGCCTACTTTATTTCATTTTATTTTCCTTTTATTTTTTCTCCATTCTCTACAATAACTTCTATTCTACCACCAACTCCCATTCCACCCCACATTCTTCATCTAACCTCCATTCAACTCCACCAATAATCTAACCTCCATTCATCTCCACCATCTTTCTAACCTCTCTTTTTCTTCTTCTTTATAATCATCTCTACATTCTCATTTTTGCCCATCCGCCATTCTTATAGAAAAAGGAGAGAGCTTGGAACGTGGCGTTGGTGACAGCGGCGAAACGTCTTCCTCAAGCGACGACCTCCTTCAGGCAAGATCCGCGGAGCTCCACTCCGCGTCACGAGTTCCTCATCGAGCTCGCGTAGCCTCTTCGATTTTTATCTCGCCAATCGGATAGAGGCGACGACAGGAGTCCAGCGTAGCTGCTCCGTAAATCCAAAGCATATCAGGTAAGTATTTCTACTCATTTTTCTTGCTATTCTATTTCATCTACTATTTTGTCTTCTTTTTATGTTGATCACCATCATTTTCATTGCACCACCATCACACCATTTTTCCCCCATTTGTTTAGTTTATCATTATCACCACATTATTTTTTCCCTTTCATGTTATTTTTATTTGTATTCCCTATCTAATCAAAACTAAAAAAATATAAAAAATTTAAACAAAAAAATGTTTTGATCACAACAGAAAAATAAAAAAATAACGCAGCAGCGGTGGGGGAGAGCACCCACCGCCACTGCCGCCCGCCCTTCCCTCTGCCACGGGCAGCGGCGCCGCCCGCCCGTGCCGCCACGCTCCTCCAGCGGCGCGGCGCCTCTCCTCTGCTTCGTGTGCGGCGGAGCGCCGCCCCCGCGCCGCCGTGCACGGCCCCACCTCGACCCGCCTCGCCGCATCCCACCTTCAGCAACGCAGCCGCGGGAGGCCGCCTCCTCCAGCCGCGCCACCCGCGCGAACCCCCCCCCCCCCCCCCCAACCGGTCACCATCCCCTCCGTTCTCCACCGCGCGGCCGCGCGCGAGCAGCCCCTCCTCCGCCTCAGCCCGCCACCGACGTCGCCCGATCTGTTGGGTTGGGTTCACCATTGTGCCCTATCTGTGAAGAAGAAGGTTCATTTTCATCATTTTTATTGTAAATATTTCATATTTTCCCTGTTAGTTTATTTAATTACAGAAATACCCTCGTGAACAGTTTGTGTTGTTCAGTTCCATTTCTGTTTTGCACAAAGACCCCTGTGTTTGACTTTACATTTGGACATCGACATTACATCTTTTTATTCAATGAAAAGTGGCATTGTGTTGAGAAACTAATTGTCTACCATCAGACTATTTTCTTGTATTTTTATGATATTTGGGCAATTAAATTAAATTATTCAACTGAAATATTGCATATTTTACCCAATCAGTGATATTAAATTTATATCTCACACACCATTGCTCTAAAAATTCCACAAAAATTAGGAAAGATGCCTTGATAAGTGATTAACTTATTGTCCGAATTTCATCTAAAATGGAATTGTCATGTGCCAGAAATAAATTGTAGAGTGATTTTAGTATTTGATTTTTAATTAAATCCACATATCTCTTTTTTGCGAAATTTCAAGTCTCTTGGATTGTACATGAAAATATCTATTTGAGATAATTTGATCTCTGACTAATTTGATAACGTGGATTTAATAGAAATTAATTACTCATTGCCACTCTGTTTCCACTAAAAAATACATAAAAAATTCATATTTTGTCAAAACATTCCAAAAATATTACTCTCCACTAAGAAAAATGCTTCGCCACTATCTCGTAACTCACTTGCATCATGTTTTCATTCCAGTAATTTTTTCATAATTTTTGCTTATTGTTTATGTGAGAAATTGCGAAAAAACCCATAAAAAGTGTGCATTTTTATTTATTGCATTTTAACCCATAAAATTCCAAAAAAAAGTACCTTGCATTCATCTCTAGATTAGGACTCTAGGAAAAATATAATTTGGCTAAATTGGACTAATTTGACATTAAAATTAATTTGGCTTTGTTGTGTGTTTTCTTAGTGTTTTAATTCAACCGCATCTTGCATTGGTATTTCATTTTGCATTAAAAAAATCTAAAAAATACGCATTAGAAATCTAGACCTAAGTTTTTGAATTAAACCCGAAGTTGTTCCTTTGCCTCCCTGAGTTCGACTCCGGACTTGCCCGGGATATAAATTAAAGCCGAGACACTCTTCACGGAGATCTCCTCTCGGTTCTGACCGAATCGCTAAGTACACGTATTACAACGTACACGAATTAATTACCGTATTTAGCGACTCGTCAGATGGCGCCATTGCCGGGGAGGCAAACGGCTTAGGGACTAACTAAAAATTTGGATTTAGTTTTCCATTTACTCGGGTAGTCTGACCCCCGAGCCACCTTGTATTTATTCCATTTTTTCAATTATTTCTCTTCATATTCTTTTATATATTTTGTTTTTATCTCTCTAACATAAATCTTATTTTCCTTGCGAGGACCCGGTGGACTTGGAGTGCATCAGAGGTCGACGGACATAGCGCGCATCGGCTGCTGAAGAGCGAGGAGAATTAATTTATTTTCGAGAGCATTTCTTTTCATTTTTGTAATTATTATGTTGTAATAACTTAGGTAATTCGCTCTTTCCAGCGGCTCTTGTTTGAGAGCTCGCGTTTGTATCCGGACTGGACTTTGGACCCGCTCGTGGTCGTGTGGTTGATTGACGTAGAATAGGACTTGCACTCGCGGCTCTTAGAGCATTTTATTAGAATCTCTTTATTGCTTGTGCTCATAATTTTTAGGACCACACATCACATTTAACGAGACGCACTTAGACCGCATGGCTATTAGTCAAATTTAACTTGCTCATCACTCGCTAATAGAACTGCCTGTCTAGGAATGGTTTTCTCATTTGCATTCATATAGTATAAAATTTCAATTCTGCCTTACATCCCGCATGTAGAGCGCGAGGATCACTATAAGTCTTCTGAACTGGGCATGCATCATTGATTTCATTATTTGCACCGACTTTTCTCGACTCCCTCCTCTTGGCTTTTGAAACTTAGATTAAAAGTAAATCGAGACTGATTGATAGGCGTACTTTGTTTGGTGGACTAATCAAGTGATAACCAAACTTAAAACCGGGACTGCTAATCAGAGTTGATAAAAAAAACCGATTAAAACTAACACTTATTTTGGGAGAGCAAAACCCTCATTGTATGTTTGGCTAATTGTGATTGTTGAGAGGAGAGGACGCATCCCTAGGATAGTGCCCAAAACCTAATTATTAAGCCTTGCGTAATTGGATTTATATCTTGATTTATCACTTAATTAAAACTGAAAAGATAAACGGTCGGACTTTTGCGACCATCACTGTGTTGAGTAGGTGAACTCAGGGTTTGATCTTGTGTTTGTTTGTTTTGTGTGTTATTCGGTGCACTTGCACGCTTTCTTCCTCGATCCACTTCATTCTCCCATTTTCCCTCCAAGATGTCAGAATATTGGTCAGCATATCCACGTCAATCTTCTTCGATCATATTTCGATCATCTCCACCCTCTCATTCCTCTTCATACCCACACCCCAACCGCGAAGTCAGAACTCCGACTGACTTCCGCTCTTCTTCGTCCTTCTCACCTACCCCACATTCTTACACCCATGACCCACAACCACTCTGCATTGACTCATCATATTCTTGTCTGCTTGCTGGAATCAAGGAACCAATCGAAGAGCAAGCGACTGCTGAGATGAATGATTGGCATAATCAGTTGACCCCACATACCTCATTTTCACCTCGAGTTGGGACAGAACAACAATTGCTATATACACATCCTGACTTAACCTTAGGGTACAACATGGTCGATCAGACAAACCGAATGGAGAGGCATGCACCGTACGATCTTCCTGACTTGATTGACCTGAGTGATAGAGACCACATTGACCAACCTTCATATCACCCATTCGGAGAGCTGACATATACAGGGGATTGGATTCATGCGACCGATCTACAGACTCCCTGTCTATTGACTCCGCCTTATGAGGCTCTGACCAACATCTGCCATACAGGAGGGCCATACTCAACCCAGTATTACACGCCTGAGTCAAGGTGTGTTGAGTATAAGAGCCCGAGTTCTCAGCAGTATCCTCCAATTGCGTCGACTTCTCTCATGAAGTGTCATGAGAACTTATTGGAGGATGACATTTGTAGACCGATCAAGAGTCCAGGTATAAATGTGGATCATGGATTTTGCGGATTAAATCTTGAAAACCTGGAAGACACCAGATTGACCACACGTCATGTACAGCTGGAGTCCCTTCTACCTCCCTCTTCTACTAACCACTTTCCCTCCAAACCAGAGTCTGTACATTCTCCTAGTCCTCCTTCACCTACCAAAAAGACCAAAAAAATTGAAAACTCAGAAAATGCCATAAAAATTGAAAAAGGAAAAGATCTAAAAAAATTGGATCATGCGGTTAGGGAAGCATTAGATAGAAAGTTGATTTTTGAGCTTCCCTTAATAATGGTCATTGAACACTTTCCCGACCTTAAAAGATTTGTGAGAAGTAAATTGATGCCTAAAAGGTCGGGCAATAAGAGAACAAGGACTGAGATACATATAGTGTCTATGGCCACATCTTTGATGATAGGGAGAAAAACCAAGAGCCGCAGAGTAAAGCGGTTGCCTAGGTTTGATTGTGAAATCAAAGATACCACATTCACCCATGCAAGAATCGATGATGACTTATCGATTAATATCCTCCCGACCTCCGTGTTTGCCAAGCTCAAACTCGGATCTGCCAAGAAGTCAAGAGAGATCATTCAGTTGGCGGATCGGTCTGTTAAACGGTCGAGAGGAACCATTTCAGTCATCGTCACTTTCCAAGGTGCTCTACTGGAGATAGACTTCACGATCATTGACATTGAGCATCGAGGAGAGTTCACCCAGTCTCCGATCATTCTTGGGAATCGTTCTTAGCCTTGGCTAAAGCAACTATAGATTGTGAGACTCGGGAGATCGATTTCTCTGCATTGGGAGCACTCCAACCTCACCCGATCTTTGAGGACACACGATATTTCAAGGTAACCCATAAAGTTGCAGACAGCCGTGACCTTCGAGAGACAGTTGAGTCTCGTCTCTCTACTACACATGAGATACCGACTGTCCAGACGACCATTGGTTTAGAGACTCCCTACAACCACACACCTCCTACTGCTTGCACCACCACCGCGACAACTTCTAGAGAGGACTCGCGACCAGAAGCTATCATTGAGTCGGACATGACTTTTGTGGATTGCCTTGATCATTTCGATGATCCGACACAAGAACCCAACAATGTCAAGCCAACTGAGAACACTGTGCCTTATTAGAGACATGTGCTGACCCTGCAGGAGTATTACAATGCATATGGTGACTCATCTGATGATGAACCTCTGGTCAGAACCTCACGCACACCACATCTAGGACATACAACAAAGGAGACAACTGGGACCAAATTGACCAATCTTGATAAATCGGTTGCTCCATCCTCTAGTCGGTCATCTGGTAAGAAGAAGACGGGTGTTGATTCCTTGAGGTGTTCCCCCGAACTCCTTAAGACGTATCAATCTCCTCTTCCTCTTGTTGCTTCAGGTTCTAGAAAACCGACTAAGAAGGTTACCTTCGATGTTTCAGAGAAGGAACTTTCTGAGGAGTCCTCATCAGGTCCGGATGAGGTGATCTATATGAGTGAGCTCAGTTCGGCTGTTCTGAAGCCATACTTGAGCAAGCAGCCGTGTGTCGACCCCCGTTGGACGTTCCCCACACCTCACTATTATTCTTCGGAGGACGATTCTGACAGCGACACATGTGTATACTACCCACCCCATCGCTCTCGCAAGAAGGTCCGTCACAAACCTTCTTGATCCTTGTATATTCTTCCTCCTCCTTGTACATATTTTCCTTCCTTTATTCACCTCCCTCCCTCATGATTCGCATCACTCGCCCCAGTTCCGTATCGTTTTCACTTTGTGGCTATACTTAGGATGACTAGATCCTAAGTATAGGGGGTGAGTGACCCGATTTGCTCCTTCTCTTCTTGTATATTCTTTCCCATTCTCATCGGTCCCCCATTCTTGTGTTCTTTCCAATACTTAGGCTGACCAGAGCCTAAGTATAGGGGGGGCGATGCCCGTTGTGTATTATCCACATTTTATCTTTCTTTCACTTCTATTCTTTTCACCCACTTATACTTAGTACGAGCTATGGTTTTTTGTCACCTAGTGCCATGAGGACATAGCACAAGCTAAGTATAGGGGGGGCATGTATATATTACATATATACTTTACCCATACCTCGTACCTTCACGTATTTTTTTATGAATTATACAATAATTATGGGGTGGGTAAAAAAAACAAAACAAAAACAAAAACAAAACAAAAACAAAACAAAAAAAACTTTTTTTCCTAAAAAAACTCTTTTTCCTTATTTGCTAAAAAAATTTAAATCCTTTAAAAAACTTTTTCAAAAAAAAGAGTCTTTTCTTATTTACCTATCTTTTTCAAAAAAAAAGGAAATGTCTTTCTAAAAAAAACTCTTAAAAAAAAGAAAAACTTTTCTCAAAAAAAAACTTTTGAAAAAAAACTTTTTCTAAAATTTAAAAAAAAAATCAATCATAAAAAAACTAAAAAACTAAAAAAACTAAAAAAACTAACTGATAAGTTGGTTTAATCCCTGACACAATTCACTTTCACACAAGACTAGTGATGTTCAAGAACACTTGGTTTATGAGGTCTTGAGATTTTGAGTTAACCAGCTTAGTCATTAGGGTCCTTGACTTAATTATTCACATGTCCCTAGTTTGAAATATTTGTGTGCTATATTGCATGCTTAGTCTCTACCTTAAGAATATGATCAGCACCTCACGTACACGACTGCAGTTATGATGAGATGAGTTGAAATTTCACTTAAGGAACTAGGATGAGGGATTTGAGTTTGGACTTGATTTAATGATGCTCGAGGATGGGATAAAATCAATGAAGGCTTCATGAAACCTGAGTGTCAGCATATTTAGCCAGTATGAGAACATGGTTCTTGTACTATCTCTTGACATTTACCTATGTGCCAGGGTGTGATAAAATAAAAAATTGTTGATCAGTGTGCACCAACTCTTGGTAAAAGCAGTGGAGCTAGCCAAAAATACTACAAAGCAATGAAATGTCAAAGAAAGGCTCTCATTCCACAAAGTCAATTATCAAAAGAGCTTCCACCAAAGGCGAGCGCTCCCAACCATTTCGAAGTGTCCACTTGGACCACCGCTATTAGGACCAGGAGTCGGGCTTGCACCAAAAAAGGGCTCTGCATCGTAAATGCTACAAGTCTGGGTGTAGAAGGTACGATAGGTACTCAAAAAAGGCACACCCCAGTGTACTCCCAGGAAAACAAGTGCAGACGGCTCCAACTTCTCTTGACGGACGCACTGATCAACACCAAAAAAAATGTGTTGCGTAATAAGGCACTTGAGAGGATCCTTGTTCCAATGAGAGGGAGAGAAGAAATGACACAATCCTATGCCCTCCATCAACTGGCCTTCCATCTACACTTTCAAGTCTGACAACTAAAGAGACGGTGGATTGGATGCAAGAAATGATTTATTCCCTAGTGTTGAGGATCGGGTCCATAGGAGAGTCTCTTGGATTGTAACCTTGGGTGACGTTATGACTCTACTCTTGTAACTGCAGTCAACACTTAATGTCATATCCCTACTATATATATATACAAAGAGAGTCTGATGATTAGGGAAATTGGGTACCTTTTGACTAGAGCTTGGTTCAGCTTAGAATTTTAGGATCTCTAAAACCGGGAGTTCTTGAACGGATCAAGTCTCGTATTCACATGCACAGTCAGGGGTTAACCCAACTTATTCATTCTTTATTTGCTCGAGGACTAGCAAAGTTTAAGTATAGGGGGGTGATGAATCCACGATTCATCATCTTAATATCTTGATCTTAGCAAAATCCATGAGTAAAATCCCAAATAAATGTCCATAAAATCAATAAACTAACAAAATATCTCTTGTAAATAAAACTCACTAATTATTGTATATTAGATTGTACAAAATAAATTAACACTAAAAATCCACAAATTAAAGGAGTTTTTCACCTGTAAATAGCCCAAAACTTCATGGATTTTTAATAATTTTATTTCAACTCCTTTTTGGCTTATTCTTTCTCTATCTTGTTCATAAAAATGTAAATAAAAATACAAAAATACAAAATAAATTTCACCTCAAATAAATGCTCCTAGATCCCAAAGAGAAAAAAGCCGTAAAGTCCAACTTCCAAGCTAAATTCCCGCTCCGTATGAACTCCAAATTTACCAAACTCACTTTTAAAGTTCAAGTTAGAAAATTATATATCCAACGGAAGTGGTTTCATTAAAATCGGAGCTCATTTGCAAAAGTTGAGTTTTGGGACCTAGATGTATATTGTATATCATGTATATATTCATTATTTCTTCATTTTTATTATATCTTTCTTAATTACTAAAAATACAAAAAAATCATACTTGTGTTGTATTTTAATTGTATTATTTTATTGTATTTTTTTGTTGTAAATATCTCTTATTAAAAAGACAAAAAAATACATATTATAAAAGTAAAAAATGTGTACATGTTGTTTGTCTTCCCTTGTAAATTCTCCATTCTTTTTCTTATCTTTTATTTTATTGTATTATAAGTAGCCTACTTTATTTCATTTTATTTTCCTTTTATTTTTTCTCCATTCTCTACAATAACTTCTATTCTACCACCAACTCCCATTCCACCCCACATTCTTCATCTAACCTCCATTCAACTCCACCAATAATCTAACCTCCATTCATCTCCACCATCTTTCTAACCTCTCTTTTTCTTCTTCTTTATAATCATCTCTACATTCTCATTTTTGCCCATCCGCCATTCTTATAGAAAAAGGAGAGAGCTTGGAACGTGGCGTTGGTGACAACAGCGAAACGTCTTCCTCAAGCGGCGACCTCCTTCAGGCGAGATCCGCGGAGCTCCACTCCGCGTCACGAGTTCCTCATCGAGCTCGCGTAGCCTCTTCGATTTTTATCTCGCCAATCGGATAGAGACGACGACAGGAGTCCAGCGTAGATGTTCCGCAAATCCGGCGAATATCAGGTAAGTATTTCTACTCATTTTTCTCGCTATTCTATTTCACCTAATATTTTGTCATCTTTTTATGTTGATCACCATCATTTTCATTGCACCATCATCACACCATTCTTCCCCCATTTGTTTAGTTTATCATTATCACCATATTATTTTTTCCCTTTCATGTTATTTTTATTTGTATTCCCTGTCTAATCAAAACTAAAAAAATATAAAAAAATTTAAACAAAAAAAGGTTTTGATCACAACAGAAAAATAAAAAAATAAAAAAAATAACGCAGCAGCGGTGGGGGAGAGCACCCACCGCCACTGCCGCCCGCCCTTCCCCTCCGCCACGGGCAGCGGCGCCGCCTGCCCGTGCCGCCACGCTCCTCCAGCGACGGGCGCCTCTCCTCCACTTCGCGTGCGGTGGAGCGTCGCCCCCGCACCGCCGTGCACGACCCCGCCTCGCCGCGTCCCACCTCCAGCCACGTAGCCGCGGGAGGCCGCCTCCTCCAGCCGCGCCACCCGCGCGAACCCCCCCCCCCCCCCCAACCAGTCACCGTCCCCTCCGTTCTCCACCGCGCGGCCGCACGCGAGCGGCCCCTCCTCCGCCTCAGCCCGCCGCCGACGTCGCCCGATCCGTTGGGTTGGGTTCACCATCGTGCCCTATCTGTAAAGAAGAAGGTTCATTTTCATCATT
The DNA here is from genome assembly GCA_037367405.1 of Ottelia alismoides. Classification (NCBI taxonomy): domain Eukaryota; kingdom Viridiplantae; phylum Streptophyta; class Magnoliopsida; order Alismatales; family Hydrocharitaceae; genus Ottelia; species Ottelia alismoides. The sequence goes on along the minus strand of JAZKJV010009266.1, from coordinate 677,115 downwards.
TTTTATTGTAAATATTTTATATTTCCCCCTGTTAGTTTATTTAATTACAGAAATACCCTCGTGAACAGTTTGTGTTATTCAGTTCAATTTCTATTTTGCACAAAGACCCCTGTGTTTGACTTTACATTTGGACATCGACATTACATCTTTTTATTCAATGAAAAGTGGCATTGTGTTGAGAAACTAATTGTCTACCATCAGACTATTTTCTTGTATTTTTATGATATTTGGGTAATTAAATTAAATTGTTCAACTGAAATATTGCATATTTTACCCAATTAGTGATATTAAATTTATATCTCACACACCATTGCTCTAAAAATTCCATAAAAATTAGGAAAGATGCCTTGATAAGTGATTAACTTATTATCCAAATTTCATCTAAAATGGAGTTGTCATGTGCCCGAAATAAATTGTAGAGTGATTTTAGTATTTGATTTTTAATTAAATCCACATGTATCTTTTTTGTGAAATTTCAAGTCTCTTGGATTGTACATGAAAATATCTATTTGAGATAATTTGATCTCTGATTAATTTGATAACATGGATTTAATAGAAATCAATTACTCATTGCCACTCTGTTTCCACTAAAAAGTACATAAAAAATTCATATTTTGTCAAAAAATTCCAAAAATATTACCGTAACTTCCTTGCATCATGTTTTCATTCCAAAAATTTTTTCATAATTTTTGCTTACTGTTTATGTGAGAAATTACGAAAAAACCCATAAAAAGTGTGCATTTTTATTTATTGCATTTTAACCCATAAAATTTAAAAAAAAGTACCTTGCATTCATCTCTAGATTAGGACTCTAGGAAAAATATAATTTGGCTAAATTGGACTAATTTGACGTTAAAATTAATTTGGCTTTGTTGTGTGTTTTCTTAGTGTTTTAATTCAACCGCATCTTGCATTGGTATTTCATTTTGCATTAAAAAAATCCAAAAAAATACGCATTAGAAATCTAGACCTATGTTTTTGAATTAAACCCGAAGTTGTTCCTTTGCCTCCCTGAGTTTGACCCCGGACTTGCCCGGGATATAAATTAAAGCCGAGACACTCTTCACGAAGATCTTCTCTCGGTTCTGACCGAATCGCTAAGTACATGTATTACAACGAACACGAATTAATTCTCGTATTTAGCGACTCGTCAGCCTCCAAGACTGTCCCTGCTAATAGGGACGAGGACCATAGGACGACTGCTGCTGCTACTGTGAAGGGTAGACTGGGGGCTGTTGCTGCGGCTGGTGATCTCTCTGCTGGTTGTACTGGCCTCCCTGACCAGATGGTTGCTGCTGGGGCTGGGTACCTCCGTTCCCCCACCTGAATTTGGGATGGTCTCGTCAGATTCCAGGCTGAGGGCAATCATACCAAATCCCGTTGACATCCATCAACGGCTCTGCATCGTACTGGGCTGGCGGGAGTACTGCTAGAGGCTAATCAGGCTGGTATACCACCATCTTCAAGTCAGGAGATGGTGGTGACTGGTAAGTGGGTTGCGGCTGCTGGTACGGCTCCGCCTGTACAAGGTGAACCTGTCTAGGATGCTGGTGTGAGCTAGAGCGCTGGGACGAGCTGCTGCTGCTGCCGTGATCGCCTCGCGACTGAAGACGGGGCTGGGAAGCCGTCTATGCCTCCTGGAGACACATGAGCTGGGTCTTCATGTCGCTCAGAGTCTGTGCCATCTACTCCATCTGAGTGATGCCCTGGCACTGCTTCTTCTCTATCAGCTCCATCCGATCCAACTTCTCGCTAATGATGCCCATGTCCGCAGCTGATGACTCTGCCTGTGCTGCTGCTACTGCGGACGAACGGGAGGGACCGTCATCGACCCGTGCTATCCTCTGGTACTGCATGGGTCCTGGCTGCTGGGGTCTGCCCTAAGTATACAGCCGGGTCTGAGACATCACCATGTAGTTCTCGGCCATCTCCTCGTAGATGGCCCAGACCTGGTCGTGATCCTTGGCGGAGTAAGACCCGCCACAAGAAGCGTTCACCAAGCCCTGGAGCTCTGGTGTCAGCCCGCTGAAAAAGCTTTGCACAAGGTTGGGCTTGGAAATGTCGTGGTGCGGGCATCGATCAGTCAGCTCTCAGAACCTCTCCCATGCCTCATGGAACTGCTCGTTGGGGAGCATGGAGAAGTTGCTGATAAGGGCTCTCGCTGCATTGGTCCGCTCGAGCGGATAGTACTTGTGTAAGTACTCGGTGCGGAGCTGCTCCCAAGTGTAGACGAACTTCCTCAAATGCTTCAGCCAGGTGGCTGCTCTATCTGCCAAGGAGAAGGGGAAGGCTATCATCCTGATGGTGTCCTGGTCCACCTGACGATCGTGGACAGTACTGCAGATCATAAGGAACTCCTGGAGGTGGAGATGGGGCTCCTCGGTGGCGAGCCTGTGGAAACGGGGGAGTAACTGCAAGGTGTTCGGGGGGAACTTGAAGTCCCCCATGATCGCTGGTAGCACGACCCAATGATGCATCAGTGTCGATCCGGGGTTGTGCAACTCCCGCATCAGTCTCGGTGGTCCTCCTGTCGCGGCTGCGGCGGCTGCTGCTGCAGCTGCTGCATCTGCATCATCCGGGATCCTCGGCCCGTCTCTCCGCTGCTCTCTCTCTCTCTCTGCTCTCATCTGCTCCATCTCTCTCCTCATATCTAGCATGAACGCTCCCTGATCCCTCAACTGCTGCTGAACTATCTCGAGGGAGGCAATCAGGGTGGAGTTGATCGCTCCCTGGTCCAACACAAAGTGCTCAGACTGTGGACCTCTGGAGTGATCCTCGGAACTGCCGGCCATGGTGTCTGCAAAACCAAATGACCCAAACTCAGGTGCCGATAAATCTAATAATCTCTCCTCTGGCACTGGTCTCTCAGAACCGAAAGAAAGGGGGTCTAGGAGGAACAGGGTGGAATCATACTCGGGCTCGGAGAGCTGGTCTCAGCTCTCGCGAGCCAACCTAGATGAACAGGTAGACGTGCCCGAAAGCGGTGCAGCCAGAGGCTTCCTAAGAGACCGTCGACCCATCATCGTGATGTAGCGAGTAAGGCGGATGGGATCTGGAGAAACTATGATCAGAAAACAAACCCCTCAGTTCACCAACGCAACGCGAGCTGAAGACCGTAAAGGCTCGGTCAAATTATCTTGTCTATTTTATTATGGTGAACAATCAATCTATCAGAGCGATTACATGACCTGCTGGGATACCCGATGCTAACCCAACCGACTGGCCCGCACGAAAGAGTCGGTAATCAGTCGGGAACAGCACCGGAGGGCTCTACCTAGTGTACGGGTCACTCTCTCGCACAATCAAACCAACCAATGAGGGGGTTGCTCTCCCCAAGACAAGTTTTTTTAGATCAGGTGTCTTTTAGGGTCAATAGCTTAAACAGTCTCAATTTTATGGTTTTTCTTTTTAATATTTTTCAATAAAAATAAAAGGCCTAACGAATTTTTCAGTTCTCCTGATTATTAAGTCGAAAACAGGGGGAGAAGATGAAAAAGCTGATGCGCGAAGAAATCAATGATGCATGCAAAGATAGAAATGCGTACCTGTCTCCAGTGCTCTACATGTAAAGTGATCCGCGCAGAATTGAAAGACAAGAAAGAAACTACCTATATGATGCAGCGGTGAAAACCGAATCCTAAACAGGCAATTTCTACTCGACAGAACCGTCTAACTGGTCACAGGTCCTTCAAGCCAAAGGGTCTGGTCTCGGTCTACCCCTCCTCCTCCCGACACATCGGGTTCAGGAGCAACGCTTGGCAGGGCAGGCTACGGCACGTAGGCTACGAAGGGAGTGAGTCAGTTATTTTTATTAATGATTTATTAGTAGATCCAATTAACGTTCTATAGGAACAGGCAATCAATTAAGTGTGTGGATCCTACTAATTATAGCACAGTCAAGCAGAAAATCCTAAATCTAGGGGCTCGAGAAAAACTGTGTAAAACCGTAAAAGGCAGCGAAGAAAAACAAAACCGCGTAAAGCCGCGAAAAATCCTAAGGGTTCCCCGAGCACACCAGTGCTCGACGAAACAGACCCGCTAAACAAGTCCAAGTCCTCAGTCTGTCCCTGTATTATTACAAATAATCTAATGATAGAAATAAAAAACTAGCTAATCCTCGCCCACTCAGCCTCTCTCTCACGCTTTCCTGCGGCTCCGTGCAGAAGGGAGCCGCCTCCGAGTCTCGCGGTTGCGCCGGCTTCTCGAAAGCTGCCGCCTCGGTCCTCGGGCCCTCGCAAGAAAGAAGACAAGTGTCAAACCAAATAAAATAATCAAATCAAAGTAGAAAATGTAAACAGGGTATATGTGCAAAAATGCCAAATAAAATAAACAGGCAAAATCAAACAAAAATAAAAGAAAATAAAAATAAAAATAAGAGAAAAAGAAAAGGCTGTCAAAAGCCGCGGACTCAGAAAGAGCCGTGGAAAGCCGCGAAAAAGAAAAGAAAGAGAAAATGAAAAATAAAAAGAAAAACTACTAAGCCGTGTTCCCTGGCAACGGCGCCATTCTGATGACCGAAAATTCACCAAGACACGGGTAAAAGAAAATAGATCAAGGGTCGTTGCGACCCGGATCTCAGAAGTCAATCGGCCAATCAAGAAAAAGTGTAAAATAGACCACCAAAATCAAATCAAAATCAAATAAAAGCGATAGCGGTCCTGGCTATTAGATTAGCCTGGTATAGCGACCAGGGTCAGACTCAGGGAGCACGTGATGGCCTTGCGGCCTACGAAGTAGTCTCAAAAAGGAATAAAATAAAATAAAATTCTCTTTGGTGGATTTTTAATTTTTATAAATTTTTTGGATTTTTAATTAATTGAGAAAATAAGGAAAACAAGGAAATAAGCCTACTCAAACAATTATTTAATGCATCAAAAATCAATCAAAAATTCAAATAAAAATGTTTTTATGTATTTTATGCTTTTTACTGTTTTTGGTTAATTTTTGGTATTTTTCTGATTTTTATTTAATTTTCTAAAAATAAAACAATGCAAGAAAATGGAGGTACTATCCAGTCAGGAGTAAAAGGCCAATTTAAAATGCAAAAGGGTCTATTTAGCTCCTAGAGGTAATTTTCCTATAAAATAGAAAGTCTAAGGAAAATTAAGGCACAAGAATTATTATTTTTGGATTTTTAGATTATTTAGTAGAATTTTTATTAGGTTTTTAGTGTTTTGTAATTTTTATAAGTTTTATATAATGAAAAATGTCCAAATTTGGTCAGAAAAGCAAACAAGCCAAAAGACACAATAGTTAATTTTTTATAATTTTTAGATGAGTTTCAATATTTTTTTGTGATTTTTCAAGTCAAATAGTAAAGAAAAAGGTTGTTTTTGAATTTTTAAAAATATCAAATAAAAGCAAAAATGTCTCCAAAAATTCTAGAAAATTTTACAACATGGCAGGAGCCATGTTTCCAATTTTCATTGAATTTGGAGTGAGTTTGATATTTTATTCAAAATAAAAACCTAGGTATAGTGCACAGGGACCTGTACGTAAATACCCAAAGTTCAAGGGGGTCCGGTGCAAAAATCCCAAGAAGTCACGTGCGAGGCACATGTCTGGTGACCACAGGGACCTAATTGTAATAAAAGTAAAGTTCTCGGACTAATTGGTAACAGGTACCAAAATTCCGAGGGCCTTATTGTAAAATACCCACAAATATACGCACATGCACAAATAAACCACGCACAGGGGTATAAATGCAATTATCTAAAAAGATTCATTCATTAAGTAACATCCCAGAACTACAAGGCCATCAATGCAAATATCCCAGACAAACCACGTGTCGATGCACGTGACACACTACAGGTAGGGGTATATATGCAAATAGCAAACAAGACAGGGTCCAAAGTGAAAAAGTACCAAAATAAAAACAACGTACTATGGTATTTACAGGACTAAACACGAAATAAAGGAAACAGAGGAGCCTAAGAACAATTACCCCTTTATTATATCCGAGGGACGGATGGCTGCCACGTGGTGGATCGAACGGTGGAGGACTGGTGGCTCGCAGCAAAGGGAGCCCTCAGCGTGATCGAACGGCTGGGAAGCTGCCACGTCGCTGATCTGACGGTCGGGAACAGGTGGTGCTTCTTCGTCCGGATCGAACGGTCTAGATCGACTCTCCTCACGATTGTGCGGTGCTGGCGCTCCTGAAATGGATGGCTCGGATGGAATCTGGAGCTGGAGGACGATCCAACGGTGTCTGAAGGTCGAGGAAGAACTGATGGTCGGCGACCTTCGCCGGCCCGCTGCGTGCACTCCCAGCCTCCTCGCGGGGCTCTGATGATCGGAGAAGAAACTCTGTGGGCTCTCGCATCGACTAGTGGTCTCCGATGGCCCAACGGAGCTCTGAGGAGCTCAGGCGGAGCCGGCGGAGCTCAAGCTGCTGCTCCAAATGGTCCAAGCCCTCAGATGGGCTCGGATGTCCCTGCAAAGTACACCAGCAGACTCGCGGGTCGAGGGCAAAATGCCTCGACCCGTTAGGAGGGGTGACGGTGGTCGGTGAGGCGGGGCGGTCGAGCTCCGGCGAGGGGTAGACAGTGGAGCTCGAATCCCCAGCTCCTGTGCGAGCTGGGTCGAATGGAGGGGCATAGAACGTGCGCGGGAATAAGGCGAGTGTGATGGTGCGGTCCGATGATCGAATGGAAGGTGGGGGTGGCCGGAATCGATGATGGTCGGTGACGGCGAGATTTGGGGCAAACTAGAAATTAAAGAACAAGGGAAAGAACTAAAGCTACCTGGATGGAGGAATCGACTGTGGGCGAGCTGGGGGTGCTCTGGGTTGTCGCCTCGCGGGACGTCGTGGCCCGAGGCCCGAGCTCCTGCTTCAGGCGGAGCACGGCGGCGCTAGCTCGCCGGATCTGAGGTCCGGTCACCTACACCTCTCTTCAACACCGCCGACGGAGAGTTGTCACCTCAGGGAAGGCAGTGGAGGTCACAGGACTGCAAGGTGGGGAGCCAAAGATTCGGAAAAAGGAGGTGGAGCTCGGCTTTTATTCAGCCAAGGGTCCGGCAAGATTCGATCGGGTAGGGCAGCTCAGTGCGCGGACCCCGAGGCGGGCACCCCGGCGAGGGTGTCGGATCTGTCATTGATAAGCAGGACCCGAGGTTTAGGTGTGAGAGGATCGGGTTTGGATGCGAAAATTAAGAGAACTCGGGTCGAGCATCCAGAACCCGTGGGAAGTGGTTACAGGGGGGAGTTGACCGGGGGGGTCAACATTCCCCCGTGGACCAATGGGAAGTAGCCATCTGGAAATGTTTAGGAAAATCAATTAAAAATAGCAAATGGTTGAATTATTAAAAGCTTAAAACATGAAATATTTTTGTTTTGATTTTTTCTATTTTTTGGTGATTTTTAATTACTTTTTCAAAATAAAAATAAGGTATTTACACTTTATGCTATATATAGGTATTTACACAATATGCCTTTTTAATTTTTGATTTTTAATTTGTTATTTTTGTGCATTTTTATTCCTATTTTATATTTTATTTATTTATAGCATAAAATTAGGAATAAAAGGTATTTTTATTTTATTTTTATTATTTATAAACAAGGGTGAAATAAATAAGTATATACATCTATGTACAAGGTATATTTACAATATTATTTTTGGTTTTAAATTTTGTTATTTTTATTTTGTTTTTATTTTTGTTGTTTTTATTTTACTTATTTACACCATAAAAGATAGAATATTTACAAAATTTTTGGATTTTAATTTATTTATTTATAGGGTGAAATAAATATAGGAGTGGTTGTATGTACATGGTGGATATGCACAAGTGGAGTGTTTTTGTTTTCTTTTTAATTTTTCTATTTTTGTTTTGATTTTTATAATTATAAATATATACAATATATACAAACCACTTTATTCTATTTTTTTAGAGGAAAGTATTTTTATTATATTTACAAATATATTTACACACATGAGCCCCTATCTCCCTCTACTTTGGCTTTTATGCGGTCAGGCCCATGCTGAGCCCTCCCTTGGGTTAGGTTGCTCAATATTTATTCTAAATATTTCCTCTTTTTCTTTTTAATCTTTATTCTTTATTTTTGCACAAAAACATGCTAATTATTACTTTTTACACCATGCATGCTTTTGGTAATTATTTATATTTACAAATATATACATGCATTTGCAAAGTTTTTTGTAGCTAAAATATAAGAATAAAGAGTGATGAATGAGTATTCATCAAGTAGTTAGAGGAACGGCCAATGGTCGGCCGTTGGGATCGTTGGCGGTGGTTGATGGAAGAGGGAGAAGCGGCATCATGAGAAGAGGAAGAAGGTGACTGGGGGAAAGAGGAGAAGAGAGGAGAGAGAAATGAAGAACAAAATAAAAATATATAATTAAATAATTTTATTAATTATATTAATTTAAGAAATAATTAGAGGATTAATTATGTAATTACATAAGTAATTAATAATTAACTAATTAGTTATATATTATTATAAAAATAAAAAAATAACTTAAAGAAATATTAAATAATAATTAATAATTAATTAATTAATTAATTATAATTAATAAATAAGTATATCATTAAATAATTTTTATTTAATTAAATTTAGAATGTTAATAAAGAATGTAAATAGAATAAATCATATATTAAATAATAATAAATTACGGTAAATTGTACAATATACATACCAATATGGTCTTGAAATCCACATTTTGCATATTAACTCTGATTTTAGCAAAATTAGTGTCACTTGGTAGATAATTAGACAAAACCAACTTTAAAACTGATTTTGCCCAATTCGGAGTCCATATGGTCGAGTTATAAGGTCTAGAAAATTTAAGTAATGGCTTCGTGGCTTAGGGTTTTATTGGCATTTTGGGTTAAGTTACATTTTTTATATTTTTCTATTGATTTTTATATGTATGTTAAAAAAGAAACTAAGTTAAATGGAGGTACGGTTAATTAATTAAAAATTCGGAAAGTTTTTACATATAGTACATATAGACAACGAGGTCCAAACGCCAAAACTCACATGTTTTATTATAATATTTTTTGATATTTTTAATAAATAGTATTTAGTATAAAATGAAGTTTAAAAGTGAGTTTGATCAATTTCGAGTTTTCTATAAATAGTTATAAACCTTGGAAGTCTGCTTTTATAGTTTTTTCGGTTCATTGTAATATTTTATTTTTATATTGAATAATTTTTTCAATATTTTTTTATAAAATAATATATATTTTTATAAACAACTTTTGTGAAGAAAGTGTTTTGATTTGAAATTTTTTAAGTGATAAATAAAATAGATGAAATATTTACAAGGTAAAAAATGAATAAAGGTATTTTTGTGATTTAGATTTTTTGGTATTTTTATAAATTAGGATCCTTTTCCCCTCCTACTTATTTATTTTATCGACCAAGTCAATCTTAACCTGATCTCGGGGTTAGGATCGCTCCGTATATATTACATACCCACATCCTTCTTTGTTTTCTTTTTCTCTATATCATTTTATTTTAAATAAAATAAGTGTTAAATATATAATATTAACAATTTTGGTTAAGATGTTAATTAATGGAAATTAGTGATTATTTACATGCATTGGATTTTAGTCAAAATGAAATAATAAAGGCGATGAATCATAGATTCATCATTCCCTATACTTTACCTTTGCTAGTCCCTTAGCAAATATTTATTCTATAAATAAGTGCAAGCAAAAAGAAAAAGGGAAATAAAAGAAATTAGAACATGTTTGTTCTTTAAACTGAATCTCACTTCACCCAAATTTAGAACTCAGATTAGGCCTTTGGATTAATAGTGTGTCGGGACTCTATTAGAATTAGGATTTAATCCTCGACAACCCTCAAGTTTCACAAATCCTTATCCAGGTTCACCTCAACAGCCCGCTCAATTCCACCTATCCACCATGCAAACTTTTCAGCTTTGAAAGCAATCTGCACTGCATGTAAAAGGTTTTAGCTCTTCCTGCTTAGAGAAGCAAAAAAACCGTCCATCCCAGTAATACACTCCCATTGGGCCCTCATCCCACTACTCGATCCTCGAGGAGGGGGTATTTCCTTCTAAGGTCAGGTCGTGTTGTGTCCACGATCGAATATAGAAAGAAGTAAGAAGAAGGGGAAGATAACTAGAGTGTGATCAGTGTAATTACATCCCCTTGTGAAGCATGGCCAGTTTAGCCAAGTCTCCACTAAGACATGCATGCTTTCCGAGGCTCAGACCATTGTGGTCATATCTATATTTGGTGTATTTTACTTCTTTTTTTTAGAAATGTTTGTTGCATTGCATATATCTTTTATGCCCCGACGGATATAGCATCTTTTCATTCCGTCTATTTTTTGGAGTCTTGGAAAAAAAATGTGCCAGCAGATCCTTCCCTCATCTGAAGCTTTATTTCAACCTCGATCTCTCCCATTTTTAGACGTCAGTGCCACTAGAGAATGATGAAAATGTCTCACCAAAATGGATTGCTCTTCGCAGCCCCATGCAAGTTGAGCTAAGTGTTGAGTGCATGAGTTCAAAATTGTCTCAAATGGAGAAGACTTAAATGGACGAATCCAGGTGTCCTACTTAGGGACATTCAGTTGAATTCCGAACATGGACTCATGAAACCCAAAGAATTAAGTCTAAAAGACCCGAAGAGTCTTACTTCCATATCCTAATAAAGTTCCTTTAGAATTAAGTGGATTAAGGCCTACAACTAGCTCAATCTCTCAAACTTAGATCCATTCGATTAAAGAATTAGACTTGTTATGAAAAATGTGAATGAATGCAACAAATTTTTTTATGAAGTACATTTTTTGGATTAAGCCTTTGAAGTAGTTTTTAAAGAATTTTGCAATTTTTTAGTGAATTTTAACACTTTTTAATTTTTAGGGCCTTTTTGAAAAAGTTAGTGGATTAATTCGATTTACACAAAATTTACAAGAATTATGTATATTTTACAAAGGATTTTATACAAATTTTATATACACAAGACTATATGGCTTTTATATAAGATTTTACAAGGATTTTATAAGTTTTATAACATTAAGGATTTTATTCAAGAATTCTACAACACTTTTTATATACAAATGTTTTAAGCCATTTTTTAAATAGGTCATATTTACGGTTTTCTTTCGCCTTTTAGAAACCCAAAATATAAACCATACTTTTAGATAGCCATATTATTAAAAATACAATAAAGTACAAGTTATGGCTTCTAAAGTATATATATATATATACGACATCCCCTATACATAGCATGAACTATGTCCTCATAGTGACCAAAAGAACGGTAAAGGAAGACATAACTCCAGCTAAATATAGATTAGTGAAGAATTCTATACCACAATGACTCAAAAAGAATAACGAATAAACGAATAGAAGTCAATCATCCCCTCTATACTTAGGATTAAGTAATCCTAAGGATAGCAAACTCAAAACCAGAGATGATTGAGGTCAAGAGGATGTACACAATCAATGGCTCAGCTTTTCCCCCCAATACATAGGGTAAAATATCCTTAAGTATAGAGAAGAATATCAATAGTTGAGGGACAAGTGAGAAAGCAGACGATACAAAAAATTGAAAACGGTCAAAAGTGATAATGAGTGATATTACCCCCTATACTTAGGGTAAAGTGCACCCTAAGTAGAAGCAACGACAGGGTCAATAGAACAGAACGATATGAACAACACGGTGTCTGCACCCCCTATACTTAGGATAAAGCAAATACTAAGTTTAGCAAAAATCCTAAGAGAAACCTGGGGGTGTAAGACAAATGGAAGAAAGAAAGAATAAATAACTAAATATAATGATCTTGGAAATCAGGTATGAGATGCAGAGTGTGACGAGTGGAGAACACATCTCTTATAAAATGAATCGGGGCAACCTCAATGGTCGGTGACACATGATAAAGAAAAGGTTTCAAACGCTGACCATCGACTCGAAAGGTGGACTCAAAAGACAACTCGGATATGTCGATGCTACCATTGCCGTACACCTTTCGCGTAAAATATGGCATTTCTACTTGCTCTAAAGTTTCCCTGGAAATAGCTTCAATCTCGCATCGAATAGCCAAATTCTCTGATCGGGCTCAAAGTGCTTGTGGCTAATATGAGCATCATGCCACTCTTTCATCCGCTCCTTATAATGCAGGCTACTCATGAAAGCTTCGTCTCTCAATTCTTCTAAGGCTGCCAATTATGTCTGCCCATGATGTCCTGCATCATCTAGGCCAAAGATAACCTCTTTCACTACCCACCAAGAATTCTGCTTAATCTCAACACGTAAGTGGCATGGCTTGCCATAAATGAGTCGAAAGGGAGATGTATCCAATGGAGTTTTGAAGGATGTTCTATAGGCCCAAAGAACTGAGTCCAAAGCTGCGACCAATACTTTCAATCTGGGCGAACAACCTTCTGCAAGATCATCTTAACCTCCCTATTCGAGACTTCGACTAGACCATTCATTTGAGGATGATATGGAGTAGCAACTTGATGGTCTATGATGAACTCGTTAGCAAGTGCTCTTACCTTGTCATTGATGAAGTGGCTACCCCGTCTGATATCAGAACTCGAGGGACCTCGAACCGTGTAATGATATGCTTTCTCAGGAACTTGCAAACCGTGTTTGCATCAGCGATTCGGGAAGGAATAGCCTCTACCCAATGACTCACATAATCTACAGCCAGAAGTATATACTCAAATCCTTGAATTTTAGGGAACGAGCTCATAAAGTTCATACCCCATGCATCAAACACTTCACAGAAGTGAATTGGCTGCATCGGCATCATGTCTCTATGTCCACAAGTACCCATTCTCTGACAGTCAATACACCTCTTTACAAATGCATGGGCATCCGCAATAAGTGTAGGCTACCAAAGATCGGATTGAAGTACCTCTTGTGTTGTCCTCTTCCCTGGATGGTGTCCTCTGGCTTCTATCTATGGTAATACATGAGGACACTCTGGTATTCCTCCTGAGGAATACACCAACGCCAGACGGAATCCGCTCCTTCAGGATTAAGGATCGGATCCTCCCAATGGTAATATTTGACTTTCGCGAGGAAAGTCTCAAGTCTCTGCCTGGACCAACCTTGTGGGACTTTCTTAGGAACAAGAAATTTCACAATGTTGGCATATCGTGGGAGCGAGGAGACAACAAGAATCACCTCGTCGGGGAAGGTCTCGGTAATTAGTGCATTGAACTCAGAAGTCTCAGGTAATTCTAGTCGGGAGAGGTGATCCGCCACCACATTTTTTACTCCAGGCTTATCCTTGATCTCAATATCGAACTCCTGGAGTAGAAGGATCCATCTGATCAGACGTGACTTGGAATCCTTCTTATCCATTAAGTACCTGATGGCGCTATGGTCAGTGAAAATAGTTATTTTAGATCCTAAGATGTGAGACCTAAATTTGTCTAAGGCAAATACTACGACTAGCATTTCTTTCTCTATAACCGTGTAATTTCGTTGGACGGAATCCAAAGTCTTGCAAGCATAGTGTATGGCATAAGGAAGGTCATCCCTCCTCTGTCTCAACACATCCCCAACGGTGAAATCAGAGGCGTTTGTCATGATCTCGAATGGGGGAGACCAATCGGGTGGCTGAAGGATAGGAGACTCTACAACCATGTTATTGAGATTCTCGAAAGCTGAGACACTTATCATCTACGATAAACTCAGCGTCTTTAGCTAAAAGGTCAGATAACGGTCGAGCAATATTGCTGAAATCTCGAATGAAACGTCGGTAGAAACCGACATGCCTAAGGAAAGATCGTAACTGCTTCAAATTGGATGGTGGATTGAGTTTCTTTATGATATCCAACTTGGTCGAGTCCACCTCCATGCCTCTTTTGGAGATGATATAACCAAGGACTATCCCCTGAGTCATCATAAAATGACCTTTCTCCCAAGAAAGATTGAGATTAACCTTTGTGTACCTCTAAAGCACGTGGTCTAGGCTAGAAAGGCAGGAATCAAAATCATCACCGTAGACTGAAAAATCATCCATGAAGACCTCCAAAAAGCCGCCCACCATGTCCACGAAAATTAAAAGCATGCACCTCTAGAAGTAGCCGGAGCATTACATAATCCAAAGGGCATCTGTTTGAAAGCATACGTTCCGAACAAACGGGTAAATGCCGTCTTTTATTAGTCTTCATGTACGATGGCCACCTGATTGTACCCCAAGTATCCATCAAGGAAGCAATAATGACTCTTCTGGGTTAACCTCTCGATGATCTGATCAATAAATGGTAGCAGGAAGTGATCCTTCTTGGTTACCTGATTTAAACATCTATAGTCCACACACATGCTTCAAGAAGTCGGTACTCGAGTAGCGATCTCTTCTTCGTCATCTTTTATCACTGTAGTGATACCGTCTTCTTGGGTACCACATCTAACGGACTAACCCATTTGGAGTCGGATATGGGATAGATAAAATCGATGCTCCACCACTTGGATATTTCCTTCATACCCAGCTCTCGAAGATTCGGGTTCAACCTACACTGAAACTAACGAGATAGGTTGGTGTCATACTCGAGAAAGATGTGGTGGGAGTACAGAGCAAAACTAATCCCATGGAGATCAGCTACTGACCACCCGATTGCCTTGCGATTCTTTTCAAGAATCTCCATCATACGGGATTATTGATCTTCGATCTGATCCGAAGTAATGATGACCGGAAACATTTTAGGCTCTCCAGCAAGGAATCGATATTTCATGCTCTCAGGTAAAGGTTTCAGCTCAGGAGGAGAAGGAATAGGAAGAGCTGATCTGACTAGGGCTTGGGTATAGGCTACTAGGTCGGTATACGTAAGCTCAGCCCGCTCTGGCTCAGAAAGATCTGGAGACTGCTTATCTGATAGATGGATATTTTGAAATGGCTTAGTCTTCAGGTTGGCTGTAGGCTCTTCTAACGAAGTATGAAGTGATAGAAATTCTACGAAACACTGTCAATCAACATCTTATGAATCTGATTGATCAAAAGATGACTAATAGAATTGATTGTTTACTTCGAACTCGGAGGGATCATGAGTATCAAAATGATCTGGAAAAGTTCCAAAATCATATCCATCACCCTAGTCATTAATCTGCTCCAAGAGTGCGCTCTCCAATCTCCCATAATCTGATATCTGAAACCCAAAAACTACTGAAGGGGTGATAAAAGATTATGTACTCAGTTCAGCTAAAACTGCCTCATCGTCAGTCTGTACAAAATCACAGTGTTGATGACTATCGGGCTCGTCATCAGATGCTCGCTCTGACTCTTCTGATTTAGCTTTGGCATCTTGGATCGTCTCTATATGTATACTCTCGCCTTGGATGCAAAAGTACACGTTCCTAGTACCATAGTCGAAAACGGCCTTATCTGTCGCCAAAAAAGATCATCCCAATATGATCGGGGTATCAGTCACACATTCAGGGACCGCCATGTCCAACACGATGAAATCCACGGGGAATCATAAATCATGAACAATCATGATAACGTTTTCAATTAATCCCTTAGGCATCTTGATCGATCTATCAGCAAACTATAACATCATTTGGCTTGGTCGAAGAGGTCCGAACTCAAACTTATCGAGTAAGGAAGAAGGAATGAGATTAGTTGAAGATCCGCTGTCTAAAAGAGTAAGATCAAAAGTCTGATCGAGGATCTCGCATATGACATATGACGCTCCCGTATCTGATCTTTTGGCTGGGAGACGATTCTGGATTGCGTGACATGTATCCTTGGTTAACACATGGATATCTGAACATTGATTGTGTTGCCTCTTCTTTCTGTTGAATGTAGTTTGCTCTTTGAGACCTTTCTTGAAGAGGGATGTGTGTCAAGGCTTCCAATAGATTAAGCTGGGTGGTGAACTTGTCTAGCGTCTCTTTCATCAGATCATTCATCTGAATATTTTTGGTATTGTCTTTTTTCTCTCCTTTTTCCAAGCGAAGTGTTAGGGTAAAAGGTATATGTACATCCTCCTTATCAGTCTGTACAATAGGAGGATCATAAGAAGAAAAAGATTTTTTGGAGAATGCTGACTGGCTCCATGTAGATCAGAGAAAGACTCATGAGATGGAGAGGTATCAAATGTCTTATCTTTATTTCTCTTTTTGGATTTTCTCTTTTGTACATTTTTTATATTTTTCTATCATCATCACTGTATATAAAGAAATTTAAAGCGACTACAGTTGCATCGGACTCTGGCTGCTTCTCTTCGTGTTTGGTGGCATCAGCACCACCATCGACATCCTCAACGAGATAGGCGGCTTCAGCACCACCATCAATAGACTCAACATGCTCGCTTGCATCACCAATTGTTTCTTCTTCGATCCTAGTTGAATCTCCGCCTGTTGATATCCTACCGCTCCTAAGAGAAATGAAATCAGCTTTATCACAGTAAAGAGAGTCATATGAAAATACATGTGATTGGAGGGTCGATTCTGTCAAGTGTACCTACTCTGACTTCCTCTTTAGACTGTTACGATTTGGTTCAATCTAAGAAGGGATAGTAGACTTACCTTTGACTAAGTCAGTGACATGAGTCTTGAACTCATCCATATCTCACCTAAATACAACCTTCTAGTCGGCTATCAGATTGGAGAGATGTTCAAGTGCTCGGTTATCATGGAAGGGACCATGAGACCTGGACAAGTCGCCTCGATGGTACCGAGGCTGCTGCGGAGCTGACTACTGATGTGGAGGGTAAGATTGTTGATACTGAGAAGGATATGAATTCTACCTCCACTGAGTGTGCTGGTAAGGACGAGGATTGGAATGCTGATGTGGTTCTCTATTCTACCCCCATCTGTGCCTGGGGTGGCTGTTTGGAAGAGGCACCTCCTGAATACCAGTGGAAACTAGGATGTTTGTGACGGATCCTTGGTTGCTACTACTGGTTGTAACATATCCCATTGACCTCAGTCAATGGGTCAGGCATCTCAGAGTAAGCAGGGGGCATCGACGCAAGAGGGTGATCACTCTGATACACCACCATCTAAGTGTCAGATGATGGTGTTTGCAGGTTCTGCTGGTAAGCCGAAGATTGGTGAATCAGCTCAAAATGCATATGGTAAATGTGTTGAACTGGTGGCCGCAGAAGTATGCCTCGGTCTCAGCTTCCTGAGTCATCCTGTGATCTAGAAGACTTGTTGGAATTAACTTGTATTTCTTGAAGGCACATGATTTGTGTCTTCAGATCACTAAGGCATCTCTCAAGCTCGTCGATCTTATCGAGTTTGTCCAAATTTTGGCACTTTTTCTCTATAATATCCATATGATCCAACTTCTGCATATGATCCCCATATCAGATGATGAGGATTCAGAATGAGTAGAAACTATAGAAGAAGGAGTCCCTTGGATTTGTGCCACTCGGGAGTGCTGGTGATATGTAGGTGGCTTAGTCTGAGTATAGATCCGAGTTTGGGACATCATGGTATAGTTTTTGGCCATCTCCTTGTAGATAGCCTAGACTTGGTCTTCATGCTTTGAAAAGTACGAACCACCGCAAAATGCGTTCACCAGTCCCTGGAGTTCTGGTGTCAACCAACAAAAGAAGCTTTGAACTAGATTCGGCTTCAAGATCTCATGGTGCGGACACCTATCGATGAGCTCTTTGAATGTGTCCCATGCTTCTTGGAACTGCTCGTTCCCGATCATGATGAAATAACTAATCATAGATCGAGCAGCATTCATACAACCAAGTGGGTAGTACTTGTTCAGATATTATGGTCTCAACTGTTCCCGTGTAGAAACGTATCTCCCCAAGTGTTTCAACCAATAGGTTGCTCTGTCTATCAGGGAAAATGGAAATGCGATCAGTTTGATCGTGTCCTCGTTCACATATTGATCGTGCACCGTACTACAGACAAACTCAAATTCCTGTAGGTGCACATGCGGCTCCTCCGTAGATAGCCCGTGAAACTTGGGCAACAACTGAATGGTCTGTGGATGGCACTCAAAATTTCCACGGATGACAGGAAGGTGGATCCATCGATGTGGAGTCGTAGCTCCATGGTTGTAGAGTTGCTTCATCGTACGGTTTGGATCTAGTGGAGGCCTCTCTGCTCCATTCTGTTTACTAGCTTCAGCTCTGGGGATCTCGACGTCAAGAGTCTCTCTCTGGGATCTCAACTGCATCAGCTCTGTCCGAACGTCGTTCATCAGTTGTCCCTGCTCCCTCATCTGGTTCTGCATTGACTCAAGGGATGCAAGAAGACCACTATAGATCGTGGCCTGATCAATTACTATTGAGGTAGTATGCAGTTGTTGTGGTCCTTTTCCAGCCATAGCCTTTGAAGGAAAAAGATTCTAGATTAGGTTCGGTCAGGTCAACATGCAATTGCTGAAATAGGTTAGGGTTCTCTCGAACCGAAGGTGATTATGATGAAGAAGGAGAAGAAGAAGATGTGATGGGAGAACTTCCAGGGTTAGGGTCAATCCTGGAAAAAGGAAACTCTAAAGATTTCGGTTTGGGAAGAGAGACATCCCGAACTGACCTAGATGGCTTGGACGGAACTCAAAAGAGCGAATCGGTCAGAGTCGACCGAAGTGACCGCCTACCCATCATCTTGATAAGACAGATGATTAATTGTATAGATCTATGAAAGATGGGACTCATACCACAAAATCAGACGCAAAGCAATCCCCGTATTCACCAACTCAACCCGGTGATGATCGTAAAAGTTCGGTCGTTTTTCTTTTAAATTTTTAGGGTTAATTGGTAAGCAAATCTTCTCACAGATTACACGAACTGATAGGTGCCCGAAACTTCCCTGGAAGACTGTCCTGATTTCTTACAGAGAATCAACTATTCTCAGCCAGTATGTGAGTAAGTACAGACCGTTTCCAGCAACCCGTGTTACTTGAGGACTGAGCCTTACGCAATATCCTCTAAACCTCCCACTCCTCTAAGGAAACTCGGACCGTTTCTGGCTACCCGAGAGTCCCCACCGAAGAGTAAGGGTGTGTTCGGCTATCAGGTTAACCCACCTCCAGGGTGGGTTAACTATCCAAACCCATGTTTTCTCCCTCCTCGTGGGCCCCACTTTATTCCCTTTTTAAAAAATTAAAAAAATAAATTTTACATCATCAATCCTATCAAAAATTAATATATTATACCATCATCTCATCTAAAAAATATAAACTACTCCACTTCTACTCACTTTTTCAAACTCCAATACAATCACATCACAATAACTACTCACTTTTTCAAACTCCAATACAATCATATCATAATAAACCCACTTCTAACCCACCCCCAGTTTAACCCTCTATCCAAACACCAAAACCCAAAAATGGGTTACCTGCAACCAGTTTAACCCACCTAAACCCACTATCCAAACACCCCCTAAGTGATTAACAGTATGGAATCAGTAGTATTCCAAAAGAAATTCGAGCTCTATCTCTAGCCTTATGGGTTGTCTCTGACTCACAAATATAGAGAGTACCTATCAAACATTCGTTGGGGATTGCTCTCCCAAAACAAGTGAGTCCTTTACGTTTCTTTTTTAAGGTCAGATATGTTTAGCGGTCCTAGTTTTATTTTCGATTATCGCTTTTTTGAGTATTTTCAAACAACGTCTAATGCTTTTTGTATTTTTATTATTTTGACCTAGGTGAACAAACAAGCATCTAGGTTGCACGTCCTAAGTCCATCTACTGAGGCGCATTCAAAGAAAAATCGAAAAATCCTAAACAAGCACCTAGACTCGAAAAAGCTACGAACAATTGTCGAGAAAATCGCGATGCGAGGAAGGCCACGGTGGGTGCCTTGTTCCCCCAAGTACACGACACTCGATGAAACAAACCCCGACAAAGAAAGGGAGGAAGGTACAAGTCAGGATGCCCTTACGGGGTTACTTCTACAAAATAAAAAAACGGGCAAATGCCCATAATATTTTTATATTTTTTACAAAGGATTACAAGAAAATTAAATTGGCTTCTCAGTTCTCAACTGTGCGGCCCAAACTGTGTTGCACAAATTAGAGAAAAAAAAGTCATGAAGTTAGAAAAAATAAGATGGCGAAAAAGGAAACCCTAAACCCTATGTCTACCGTCTACCCTAGAGCTGCCTCCCTGGCAACGATGCCATCTGAAAAATCACCCAATCAACTACTCTAAAAAGAAGAATAATGTCGTTGAATCAATCGGGTGAATTTTAACAAAAAAATTTATTTTTTTATTTATAGATGTATAGTGATTAAGTACGGGAGTGTCTAACTTAGGGAAACAACTATCAGAAACTTATATTTAAAATAATAGAAAATTAGGTTTTATTGGGTTTCTTAATTTTTATTTATTTTTCATGATTTTTTTGAATTTTTATTTAATTTTTGTGAATTCTATATTATTTTAGTGATTTTTTAAATTTTCTAAATTATTGTATGATTTTATTTGGTTTTTATTTTATTATTTTTAAAATTTGTTTTACTATTTTTATGAATTTTAAGGTGTTTTTAAGAATTTTTATGTATTTTGTATTATTTTTTATGTGAAAAATTAGGTTTTTATTGAAATCTGTGAAGTATTTTTATTTTTAAAATATAAGACAGTGATAAAATATTTTTATTTTATTTTTATAAAAATTAGATGAAATTATCTTTGAAATGATAGGTTGTGTGTATTTTTTGTGAATTGTATTGAATTAGTTATGATTTTCTAAAGTTTTTATATATTTTGTACTTTTTTATTGGTTTTAATAATTAATTTTTATTTTATTTTTAGTATATTATGTAAAATATGATAAAATATATTGTAGGTAATTTTTGTAGAATTTTTAAAGGCATTTCTATATTTTTATGAATTTTAAA
The DNA here is from genome assembly GCA_037367405.1 of Ottelia alismoides. NCBI lineage: Eukaryota > Viridiplantae > Streptophyta > Magnoliopsida > Alismatales > Hydrocharitaceae > Ottelia > Ottelia alismoides. The sequence continues at coordinate 656,346 of JAZKJV010009266.1, read as the reverse complement.
GTTTGTTATATTTTTTAGTGTTTTGATGATTTATTAAAAGTATAAAATCTTTTTATTTTTTCAAAACCGATTTTTTACTTTTATAGAGTAAAATATAGTATTTATATGTATTTTTATTGTATTTTTATGTTTTATTTTTTTATGTATTATGTATAGAGTATGTATAGTAAAGATATATAATATATAGGGGTGTATCTGTAATTATCTTGAAAAGTTACGGAGTTGTACGAAATAAATTTGCAGAAGTTGGAGGGCTCCAGCGTAAAATCCACAGTTCACACGTGATTCTTCACGTGCCTCAAGCCTCCCTGGACTTGGTTGCAAATAACAGAATTGTGAGGTGTTGTTACGTAAAAGCTCCAGTATATCACGTGCTTTTGCACGTGCTTCAACCTGCAGGGGTACGGTTGTAAATTTCGAGAAGCTCCGAGGAGTATCTATAATTTTACCCAAAATTAACTGCAACGCATGCGTGGGTCGTGTGCGCCAATTAAGGCGTAAGCAGTGGATGGTGGAGGTAGACATGTGGCTCAATTGGGCCCATCAGATTGAAGTTCAGATCGTGCGGCTGTAATGAAAATCCCCAATTTTGGGGCTTTACACGAGCCTTCATCCGCTCGGTCCTCGGAGCGACGGATCTCTAGACGGTGAAGCTTAGAGGTCGCAGATATACAATAATTTCATAGAACGTAGTAGTAAGCGACGATCGTCATTCTGTTTCTCGATCAGTTCCCAGCGGGTGAAGGTGTTGTATTAAAATTGTAGCTAGGTTTTAACTGGAAAACCTATTAATTACAATTGATATTAATTTGGTTTCAATTGGGAAACCAAATGGTTTGGAGGGAAAGTTAGCAATTCCCAAATTTGAAACATGTTGAGTTTGGGTGGAAGTTTAGTACCATACCTCAGAGATCTAAACTTTTGGTGGACTTATATATGAGTCCACACCCCAAGCTCTTGTAGCAATAGTAGAGAGGAGGAATGGAGGACCACATACGCGCGCGCGCACTCCGCTCCGCTCCGTCTCCGTCTCGGGCTCGGGCTCGGGCTCGGGAGAGTCAATTCGGATCTCGGATCTCGATACTTTTGCTGCGGGTTTCATTTGGCTGATTGATTAAATTAATTAGACAAATTAATTTAATCGCGATCACATTGGGAATCAGACTTAATCCAAACGGTTCGATTTAGCCGCGGGTTTGGAATTCGAATGGACACGCCCGTTGAGGGGCGTTTTCGGAAACCAAAGGCCACCGCACGCTAGGGCACGCGAGCCCCTCTTTATATATCCCTCACTCGACGTCGTCTTTCTTCACTCGCAAGAAATACCTCTCACGCCGTCTCTCTCTCTGGTTCTTCCTCTCACGGACGAACGTCTTCCTCTTCCTCTCTCGGCTGCAGTTCTCTGAGGTACAATTGAGGACGATCCCGTTGGTGTGCGCCGACGACGATCGTGAGCCGTCGTATCCTGGGAGCGGATCGCCAGTACCCTACGCACCAGTATTGTGGGGGCGATATCTTCTCTAAGGACAGTCCATTTCATGGACGCTTCGGTGACTTCTAATCAAATCTTTATTTCATTTTGGTTGTCGCAATATGTTTATTTCTTTACCCTTTCTGGATCATGCCCTCATTTATGTTTCTGTTCTTTTAATCGGTTCTTGGTTGCATTTTATAATCGGATAATGATTGGGAAACATGCGATTAATATAATCTTATTCGGTGTTGTTTCTCTGTTAATTCATTTGGATCTGATGATTTACTATTTAATATATGCATCGGTATTCTTTTTAACAACAATCTTAGAGAAGATATCCCGAACCGATTCTAGAATGTCAGAAACAATGTTTAAATCGAGGGTAGATATGACGTGTATGCCTGAAAAATTCGGTGGACAGAATTTTAAGCGTTGGCAACAACGCATGAAGATCTGGTTAACCACCATAGGGTTAATCTCGATGCTTGAAACTGACTGTCCTACGGTGGAGATGGAAAACCCCTCACCCGATAGCCATAAGGCGTAATCTGCGTGGAAGGAACGCGACCGTATATGTCATGGTTTCATCTTGTTGGCTCTGTCCAACACGTTGTTTGACGTATATTGTTCGTCCACGCAGACTGCGAAGGGGCTATGGGAAGACTTAGATCGGAAGTATAACACCGAAGACCTTGGTATTGAGAAATACTCTGTAGCTAAATTTTTGAAGTTTTCCATGGCCGAGGGGAAGTTTGTTTCTGAACAGGCACACGAGTTTTTACTCCTGCTCCATGGTTTAGAGGATGCCGAAATGAAACTTTCAGAGAAGTTTCAGGTCATGCGCATCATAGAAAAATTCCCAAAGTCGTGGGAAGACTTCGGTATGACCCTGAAACACAGAAAGGGGAAAATTTCTATGGATGACTTGATGGTGGCATTGCCATAGAGGAGGAACACAGGAAACAAAAACCTGTGCTTCCTGTTGATATTCAGGCTAAGATCAATTTTATGACCTCGAAGGGCAAGGATAAGAAGAGAAAGGTTCCTAATAACAATAAAATGAAACCAAAGGGCAAGATCCAGAAAAAGGCAAAGAATAAACCCTGCTGGCACTGTAATCAGGTTGGCCATTGGAAGAAGGACTGTCCGTCCTTGAAGGCTCAATCTAAGGCTACAGATGGGAGTCCACAAGTGAACATGATCACTATGGGACTCGGGGCTAGCGAGGGGTATGTCTCTGTAAAACCTGATACCATATCCATGATCCAAATGAGTGGCTCGTGGATACGGGAGCCAATGTAAATATATGTTCTAACAGAACGTTGTTTTCTTCTTATCAGACCTGCAGCGGTGGGACTGTGAAGATGGGGAACGATTCTGCAGCCAGGGTGCTAGGGTTGGGACAAGTCAACTTGAGGTTCTCCTCTGGACGTGTCTGGACGTTGCACAGGGTGCTGCATGTTCCTGACATCAAGAAGAATGATTTATCTGGCTCTATCTTAGTTAGAAATGGTTTTGAATTAAACTTTAAATGTAATAAAGTTGTTATTCTGAGACATGGCATTTTTTATGGAAAAGGCTATTTGGCTAATTTTGACTTGTTATTTAGAATTAGATGTGATTCAGTAAACATAAATGAAATGAATATTTTGAATGTTGAATGTTCTAATTCTGTGTCTCATGTTGTGAATAATCTAGAATCTTGTGATCTGTGGCATGGTAGATTGGGACATGTAAATCTAAATTCAATTAAAAGAATGATGAATTTAGAATTGATCCCTAAATACACTATTGATAAAACTCAAAAATGTGAAATATGTGTGCAAGCTAAGACACCTAGGAAGTCTTTTCAGTCTGTCTCTAGAGATAGTGAGATCTTGGATCTAGTGCACACGGATATCTGTGAGTTTAATGGTGTGTTGACCCGAGACAATAAGAAATACTTTATCACCTTTATAGATGATGGCAGTAGATACTGCTATGTATATTGATGAATACCCATTCATCACTCTTTATTCTTATATTTTAGCTACAAAAACCTATGCAAATGCATGTAGATACTTGTAAATAGGAATAATTAGCAAAAGGCATGCATCTTGTAAAAATATATAATTAGCATGTTTTTGTGCAAAAAATAAAAGAATAAAGATGAAAAAGAAAAAGAGGGAAATATTTAGAATAAATATTGAGCAACTTAACCCAAGGGAGGGCTCAGCATGGGCCTGACCGCATAAAAGTCAAAGTAGAGGGAGATAGGGGCTCTAGTGTAAATATCCATATAAATAAATAAATTATATTTTCCTCACCCAAAAATATGCTTGTACATATTTTGTATATATTTAGAAACTATTAAAAACAAAATAAAAATTTAAAAATCAAAAACTCAAAAATGACCTTTCACCATGTGCATAGACCATCATCCTTATGTATTTAACCTTGTAAATAAATTTATTTATTTTCAAAACTTTTTGTAAATATTCCATGCTATATATTGTAAATAAAATAAATAAAAAGAAACAAAACAAAAATCAAATAAAAATTACAAAATTAAAATTATAAAAATATCTTGTACATATGCCATGTACATAGTTGTATATAACTATTTATTTTACCTATGTATATAAATAATAAAAATCAAATAAAAATATCCTTTTATTCCTCATTTTATTCTATAAATAAATAAAATATAAAATAGGAATAAAAATGTATAAAAATAACTAATTAAAAAAATCAAAAATTAAAAACCCTATATTGTATATATACCTATATATAGCCCTATTATGTAAATACCTTATTTTTATTTTGAAAAACTAATTAAAAATCACCAAAAAATAGGAAAAATTAAAATAAAAATATTTTATGTTTTGAGTTTTAATTAAATCGGCCATTTGTTATTTTTAATTCAATTTCCAAATCTTTTCTGACATGGCTGATTCCCATTGGTCCACGGGGGTTGTTGACCGCCCGGTCAACTCCCCCCTGTGGACCACTTCACACGGGTCGTGACGCCCGACCCGACTTCCCCGATTTTTCGCGTCACGACCCGGCCTCCAAATCCGCAAATCTCGAGCTCCGATCATTCCCCATGCATCCGGGAACCTCGCCCGACACCTTGCCTAGGGGTCCGTGCTCCATCGAGCCGGACCCGACCCCTTCTTCCCGGACCTTCCATCATATAAAATCTGAGCTCCGCCGCACTCCATTTCCATCTTTGGCTCTCCACCCTTAATCCCGTGACGTCCATAGCGATCCCTGAGGTGACAGCTCGCGATTGCCCTTGTCGCAGTGAGGAGGGGGTGGCCGGACCACTGATCCGGCGACGTAGCGCCGCCGTGCTCCGCCCAGTGCAGGAGCTCGAGCCTCAGGCCTTGACGACCTTCGAGGCAACGACCAGGAGCGACCTCAGCTCCAGCACAGTCTACCACACCGCCCAGGTAACCTTCTAGCTTCCCTATTTCGCTTAATTTCTTGTTTTCCCCAAATCGTAGTTCCGCCGAGTTCCGTCGATTCCGGCTATATCGCGTACCTTTTCGATCATCGGAACCCACGCTCACCATCGCCATCCCTCCGCGCACATTCTTCGCCCCTTCGTTCAACCCAGCTCGCACAGGAGCTGGGGTTCGAGCTCCACCGTCCTTCGCTCGCCGGAGCTCGCTCATCCCGACGCATCGTCCACCCTCACGCCGCTTCCTCGGGTCGAGGCACTTTGCCCTCGACCCGCGAAGCTTCTGGGTTAATTTGCAGGTCAAGAGGAAGCCATCTGAGGCTTCTCTATATCCAAGCCAGGAGCTTCCCTCCGCCGACCTCGCCGGAGCCCCTCCAGGGCTCGGCTGGGCCATCGGAGGGCACCACCAGCTGCGGGACGTCATCGCCGACCTTCCCCGATCTTCAGAGGCAGCTGAGGAGGACCACAGCACGCGCACGAGGCCGGCGAAACTCGCCGGCCACCTGTTCTTCGAAGGACCTCGAGCACCGTCCGATCACCCGCGGCTCCCCAGTTCGCATCCCGTCCGTCCATTCCAGGAGGAGCAGTCGCCGTTGATCATCTCGAGGGTTGATCGAGACCGTTAGAGCAGAGAGAGAGGCACCAGCACCCGCCAGCCGTTCGATCGTCCACGTGCCCTCCTCTGCGCCGTCGATCGGCCCACGTGCGGAAGGAGAGAGAGGCGCTATTCACCAGCACCGTTAGATCCGCCACGCGTCCACCATCCCGCCGTCGACGTAATAAAGGGGTAAATTACCTTAGGCCCCCTCTTAGTTTATGTTTTACGTGTCAGTCCTGTAAATATTTTAGGCCTTTTATTTACGTAGGGTTAATTGCACATTGGACCCCGTGCTTGTTAATATTTGCACTTATGCCCCTGTATGTGTGAGCCACGTGCTTCGTCACGTGTAGTTTTGGTTTATTTGCAACTCTTATCCTGTAGTTCTGATTGCTTTATGAATGAATAGAAACTTTCTGGTAATTCAATATATGCCCCTGTGAGTGTTTTAATTCCGCATGTGCGCCTTTTAGTGGGTTATTTGCATAACAGCCCCTGGACTTCTTGGTACGAGTTACCAAAAGGTCCTAGGACTTGTTTTTATTACCAGAAGGTCCCTGAGTGCCCCAGGCACGCGCCACGCGCGTGACTTGCTGGGAAAATTGCACCTGGACCCCCAGATCTTCGGGTATTTGCACTTAAGTCCCTATGCACAGTGCCCTCTTTTGATTTTTGAAGAAAATATCAAATCACCTCCAAATTCGATGAAAATTTGACACATGGCTCCTGCCATGTTGTAGGATTTTTGAGAATTTTTGAGGACATTTTTGATTTTATTTGCTATTTTTAAAAATTCAAAAACATCTATTTGAGCTACTGTCTAGAATTAAAAATCCCAAAAAAATATAAAAACACCCCCAAAAATTCTATAAAAATTAGGTACTGTTTCTTTTGTGTGTCTTGATTTTCTAGCCAATTTTGGCTATTTTTCATTGAGTAAAAACCCTAAAAATTAAAAAACACCTAAAAACTCATAAAAATCATAGTAAATAATCTAAAAACCCAAAAACAATAATTTTGGTGCTCAAATTTTCCTTATTTTCTCTAGTATACAGGAAAATTACTTTCAGGTCCCTCTGAGATCCCTAGATATTTTATCTTTGGGTTTTGGGCGTGGCTGGACAGTACCTTGTCTTTTTAGTACTGTTTGATTTTTAGAAAATAAAATACACCTTAGAAAAATCCCAAAAATTCACCAAAAACACTTAAAAACCTAAAAAACATAAAAACATTTTTGTTTGAATTTTTGCTTGCTTTTTGACATATTTAATAATTAGCTAAAGTGTGCTTGTCTTTACTTTCTTTTATTTTCTTCACATTTTAAAAATCCAAAAAAATATAAAAATCACTAAAAACCACTAAAAATACTTGTCTTTTATTTTATTTTATTTTTACTACTTCGTAGGCCTCTGGCCAACCCGTGCTCCTTGTGTTCGACCCTGGGTGCTATACCAGGTTAATCTCATAGCTAGACCGCTGATTTTGAGCTTGATTGATTTTACGTGTTTCGAGTGATCTGATTTTTCTTGATTAAGTGACTCAGAATGATAGAGGTCGCAACGACCTATTTAGTACCTTTACCTCGTTCGCTCGGGTCGCTTATACGAATGGCGCCGTTGCCGGGGAGCACGGCTTAGTAGTTCTTTTTGTTTTTATTTTCGTTTTTGTTTTCGCGGCTTTTCGCGGCTCTTCGGAGCTCGCGGCTTTTCGCGGCTTTTATATCTATTTTCTTTTTTTTTTATTTTGATTTTCTTTTATTTTTATTTTTATTTTTATTTTATCTTATGTGTTTATTTTATTCTCCATTTTTGCATATATACCCTGACTTGTATTTTCATTTCTTTTTCTTTTCATTTGATTTTTTTTACTGGTCTGACCACTCTTCTCTTCTTCTTGCGAGGGCCCGAGGACCGCGGAGGCGACTTTCGAGGAGCCTGAGCAGCCGAGGAACTTGGAGGCGGCTTCCTTCTCTACGAAGCCGCAGGAGAGAGCGAGAGAGAGAGTCGAGTGGGTGAGGATAGTTTAGGATTTTTATTTCATTATTATTATTGTAATAATACAGGAACTTGGACTGTTTGGACTTGTGACCGTAGCGGGTCTGTTTCGCCGAGCACCGGTGTGCTCGGGGGACCCTTTAGGACTTGCGCGGCTTTTCGCGGTTTTCTTCGCGGCTTTCTTTTTCTTTCTTACTGTCTTTTCCGGTTTTTCGCGGTTTTTGCTCGAGCCCCTAGACTTAGGATTTTCTGGTGAATGTGCCGTAACTAGTAGGATCCACACACTTAATGGTATATCTGTTCCTATAGACCGTAATTGGACCTACTTAAAATAAATAATAAAAATAACCGACTCGCTAGCCTCCGTAGTTTACGTGCCGTAGCCCGTCCTGTAAAGCGCTTACTCCTACCCCCGATTTGTCGGGCAGGGGAGGGACGGGCCAAGACCGGACTCTTTGGCTTGGAGGTCGGTGACCGGTTAGACAGTTCTTCGCTAGAAGTTGCTCGTCTAGGACTCGGTTTTTCCCGTTGCATCATTTAGCTTAGTTTTATTTCTGTCTTTTATTTTATGCGCGGATCATATTGCATGTAGAGAGCTGGAGCAAGGTACGCATTTCTGACTTTGCATGCATCATTGATTTCTCGTGCATCGGCTTTTTCGACTTCTCCCCCCTGTTTTTGACTTCATAATCAGGAGAATCGAAAAATTCGTTAGGCAATTTGTTTGCTTTGAAAAAGACTAAAAAGAGAAACCATAAAATTGGGACTGCTAAAATTATTGACCTTAAAACTCGCTCACCCTAAAAATTTTGTCTTGGGGAGAGCAACCCCCTCATTGCTTGGTTTGTATGCACGAGAGAGTGACCCGCACACTAGGTAGAGCCCCCCGTTGCTAAACCCGACTGATTACCGACTCTTCCGTGCGGGCCAGTCGGTTGGGTTAGCAGCGGATATCCCAACAGGTCACGTAAGCGCTCTGATATTTGTGTGTTCACCAAAATAAAATTGACAAGATAATTTGACCGAACTTTTACGGTCTTCAGCTCGCGTTGCGTTGGTGAACCGGGGGTTTGTTTTTAGATCATAATTTTTCCAGATCTCATCCGCCTTACTCGCCAGATCAAGATGATGGGTAGACGGTCTCTTAGGCAGCCTCTGGCTGCACCGCTTTCGGGCGCGTCCACCTCATCATCTAGGTTGGCTCGCGAGAGCTCAGACCCGCTCTCCGAGCCCGAGTACGACTCCACCCTGTTCCCCCTCGATCCCCTTTCTGATCTTCCTGAGAGACACGAGCCCGAGGAGAGATTGATACATTTGACAGCACCTGAGTTGGGCTCGTTTGATTTTGCAGACGTCGACATGGCCGGAGCCGGCAGTTCAGACGATCACTCCCGTCGACCAGAGCATATTGTACTAGACCAGGGAGCGATCAACTCCACCCTGATTGCATCACTCGATACAGTCCAGCAGCAGCTCCGCGATCAGGGAGCATTTATGATTGAGATGAGGCGAGAGTTGGAGAGGCTCAGAGCAGAGCGAGACCAGCAGAGCGAGCCCGAGGAGCCCGATGATGCACAGGCACGAGCCGCAGCAGCAGCAGCAGCAGCAGCAGCAGCCGCGGCCGCCGCCGCAGCGGCAGCAGCCGCAGGAGGAGGAGGACCACCGAGACCGATGCGGGAGTTGCACAACCCCGGATCTACACTGATGCACCATTGGGTGGTGGTTCCAGCTATCGTGGGAGACTTCAAGTTCCCCCCCGAACACCTTGCAGATGCTTCCGCGGTTCCATGGACTTGCTACAGAGGAGCCCCACCTCCACCTCCAGGAGTTTCTGATGATTTGCAGTACTGTCCACGATCGCCATGTGGACCAGGACACGATCCGGATGATAGCCTTCCTGTTTTCACTGGCAGATAGAGCAGCCACCTGGCTGAAGCACCTTGGGAGGTTTGTCTACACCTGGGAGCAGCTCCGCACCGAGTACTTGAACAAGTACTATCCACTCAGGCGGACGAATGCAGCGAGGGCCCTGATCAGCAACTTCTCCATGTTCCCCAACGAGCAGTTTCACGAGGCTTGGGAGAGGTTCAGAGAGCTCCTGGACAGATGCCCGCACCACGACATCACGAAGCCGAACCTTGTGCAGAGCTTCTTCAGCGGGTTGTCACCAGAGCTACAGGGCCTGGTGAATGCTTCTTGTGGCGGGTCCTACTTCGCCAAGGACCACGACCAGGTTTGGGCCATTTTTGAGGAGATGGCAGAGAACTATATGGTGATGTCCCAGACCCGGCTCTATACTCAAAAGACCCAGCCACATCAGCCAGGACCCGTGCAGTACCAGCGGATAGCACGGGTAGATGCAGGTCCATCCAGTTCGTCCGCAGCCGCAGCAGCACAGGCAGAGTCATCAGCTGCGGACATGGGTATCATCAACGAGAAGTTGGACCGCATGGAGCTGATTGAGAAGAAGCAGTGCCAGAGTATCACGCAGATGGAGCAGATGGCACAGGTCTTGAGCGACATGAAGACACAGATCATGTGTCTCCAGGAGGCACAGACGGCTTCTCAGCCCCGTCTTCAGTCGCGAGGCGACGCCGGCAGCAGCAGCAGCTCGTCCCAGCGCTCCAGCACTCCCGTGCAGCCTAGACAGGTTCACCTTGTACAGGCGGAGCCGTACCAGCAGCCGCAGCCCACCTACCAGTCCCCACCATCTCCAGAGATGCAGATGGTGGTCTACCAGCCGGACCAGCCTCTGGCAGTACTCCCGCCAGCCCCCTTTGATGCCGAGCCGTTGATGGATGTCAACGGGATTTGGTACGACCGCCCTCAGCCTGGGATCCGACGGGACCATCCCGGATTCAGGTGGGGGAGTGGTGGTGCCCAGCCCCAGCAGCAGCCGTCAGGACAGGGAGGGCAGTACTCCCATCAGAGAGACCAGCACCAGCCGCAGCAGCAACCCCCAGCGTATCAGCAGCAGTCATCCTATGGTCCTCGTCCCTATCAGCAGCAGGGACAGTCTTGGAGACGTGAGCAGCAGGCTCACCAGGGATACCAGCAGCACCCTCCATCTTACCCCTCTTACCCACCACAGCAGTTCCAGCAGCCTCACCCACAGAGAGGCCACCCGTCGGGCTCCCACGAGAGCCCCGCCTTGGATGACATCGCCCGCCTCCTCACGGACCAGCAGGCTACATTCCGACGGGAGATGGACGAGTTCCGCCAGGAGATGCGGGACCTGGTGAGAGGGAAGGCCGCCATACCAGCCCAGATAGAGCCCAATCCGAACAGCCTCAAGAGGAAGTCTGAGCAGGTAGTACCTACTGAGTTAGCCACTCCTTGTGACCCATTTGATGATACTTCTTCGGATCTATTTGATGCTGATTTTGTCACACTTAGGAGCGGTAGGACCCCTGCAGGCGGCGGCGCCTCATCTGAGCACCATCCCGAGGCGCCACAGGAGGAGGAGAGCGGTACTGAGGCCGCTCCAGATGATGACGGTGGCACTGAGGCCACCAAGGACGCTGATCCCACCGGCGGTACTGAGGCCGCCACTTCACCAGATCTAGGAGGTGGTACTGATGCCACCCGTTCAGCCGAGCCAGCCAGCGGTACTGATGTCGCACGACGTCTACCAGCAGCAGCAGAGCAGCCAGCCCGCGGTGGTACTGAGGCCACCGGTGTTTGTACAGACAGTGATGTTGTTTTTCCTCGTGTTCATGTATCTCGGAACTCTGCTATGAATAAAGGAAAAGGTTTACTTTCTTCTGGTCCCACTGTGGTGCATGATGTATGTGTGGATCCGGTCCTTGAACCGTCTAGACCTTTTCCTAGTCCTTCATCTGAGAAGGACCCAGTGATCCCCTTCCCTAGAGCCCTTCAGATGGGGAAGGGGAAGAAAAATGATCCAAAAAAGAGAGAGTTTGAGGAGTTCAGCCAGAGCATGATTGATCGATTCCATATCCAGCTGACCCTCCAGGAGGCTTTGCAGCACATCCCCCTTCTCCAGCGATCTTTGAGAGAGAGGACTACAGTCAGGAGGAGGAGGAGGAGGAACCACACTTCAGAGATACATGTGCTGACCAAAGCCACGTGCTTCGCGATCCAGAACCGACTGCCAGCCAAGAGGCCAGATTCAGGGGCCCCGTATGTCAGATGCCAGATTAGTGAGCAGAGGTTCGACCGTACTCTTCTAGATAGCGGATCGTCGATCAACCTTCTTCCGGCAGCCCTTCTCGACCGCTTCGAGTTGGGCACTCTTCGACAGAGCAGGACAGTCCTTCAGTTCGCTGATCGATCTGTCAAGAGGCCGAAGGGGTTATTACGAGACGTTATCGTCACGATTCAGGGCCTGCAATTCCCCGTGGACTTCGTAGTGTTGGACATGGAGATCCCTGAGTCAGTGGCCGATACCCCCATCATCCTTGGTCGTCCGTTCTTGGCCACAGCCAAGGCGGTGACTGATCATGATAGCGGGAAGGTGTACTTTCGCGTCCAGGGCGAGAGTATACAAATAGAGACGGTCGAGGACTATAGAGCCAGATTCAGAGCCCGCTCAGATGCGAGTACCGATTCAGAGCAGCTGACAGACGTAGAGCCAGACATCCACCAGGACTGTGATTTTGTGATCACAGATGATGAGGCAGCTTGGGCAGACCTTGAGACACAGACCACCCTCTCACTTTCAGATACAGTTGATGCAGAGATGATAGAAGAGGAGAGTCTGGAGAGCACAGACCTGGTTCAGGATACCATTGAGGCAGCAGAGCCGGTCCTTGATCGCAGCATGATGATTAGTGATGGTGGTGCTGAGGCCACCTTGTTCTCCGGTGGTACTGATGCCACCGTCTCTGATACAGATCCCTCGGATTCAGAGTCTGATTGGGCCGATTGCTATGATCAGATGCCAGACCTGAGTCCATCTGAGCCTATAGATGAGGAGGAGGTAGAGGCAGAGCCGAGCAGAGACAGTACAGTTGAGTCGCCTTCTCCCGATCCAGTTTGCGAGAGTACGCTTTCACTTTCCCAGGCAGATTTGGCCGACCTTGCAGCTTTCACTCAGTTTCTTCCACAGCCAGATTTGCCGGCACCTAGCATTCCAGAGCTGAAGCCGCTCCCTACTTCGCTGAAGTATCGATTCCTTGCGGGCGATCCAGAGATGTACCCAGTCATCATCTCCGCCGAGTTGACTGGAGAGCAGGAATCCCGTTTGATGGGGGTTCTTGAAAAGAACCGCAAGGCGATCGGATGGAGCGTAGCAGATCTCCATGGGATTAGTCCATCAGTGTGCTCCCACCATATCTATCTCGAGGATGGGGCGAAGCCATCGCGTGAGTTCCAGCGGCGTCTGAACCCCAACCTGAGAGAGGTTGTGATGAAGGAAATATCAAAGTGGTGGGGTGCAGGTTTTATTTATCCCATTTCCGACTCCAAGTGGGTCAGCCCCTTGCATGTGGTGCCCAAGAAGACGGGCATCACGACTGTGATCAGTGAGTCGGGAGAGGAGATCGCTACACGAGTACCCACCTCTTGGAGGGTTTGTGTTGACTACAGGAGACTCAACCAAGCCACCAAGAAGGACCATTTCCCCCTGCCTTTTATTGACCAGATCATTGAGAGACTGGCAGGGAAGAGCCATTATTGCTTCCTGGATGGGTACTCGGGCTACAACCAAGTGGCCATCGCTCCTGAGGATCAGGAGAAGACCACATTTACCTGTCCCTTCGGCACATATGCTTTTCGACGCATGCCATTTGGGCTATGCAATGCCCCGGCGACTTTCCAGAGGTGCATGCTGTCGATCTTCTCGGACATGGTAGGGGAGTGCTTAGAGGTCTTCATGGATGATTTCTCGATCTACGGCGACGGATTTGATTCTTGTCTTGACTGCCTAGATCGAGTACTCCAGCGATGTATTGAGTATCACTTGGTGCTATCTTGGGAGAAGAGTCACTTCATGGTGACTCAAGGGACGGTGCTTGGCCACATCATCTCCAACAGGGGCATGGAGGTTGATCCGGCCAAGGTTGATGTCATTAGGAAACTCACACCACCGTCCAATCTGAGGCAGCTACGGTCATTTCTGGGGCACGTTGGATTTTATAGGAGATTTATTCATGATTTCAGCAGGATTGCCCGGCCGTTGACTGACCTCTTGACGAAAGACACCGAGTTCCTTGTCGATGACAAGTGTCTTTCGTCGTTTGCTACTCTCCAGCAGTGTGTTATTGAGGCTCCTGTCCTCCAGCCGCCTGATTGGTCTCTCCCATTCGAGATCATGACGGACGCCTCCGATTTTGCCGTAGGGGCAGTGCTGGGACAGAGGAGGGATGGAGTGCCATTTGCTATACACTATACTAGCCGCACATTGGATTCCGCCCAGCGGAATTACATGGTCACAGAGAAGGAGATGCTAGCCGTAGTGTTCGCCCTAGATAAGTTCAGATCATATATCATTGGATCTAGAGTTACTTTGTTTACAGATCACACCGCCATCAGGTACCTCATGGCAAAGAAGGATGCCAAGGCCAGACTGACTAGATGGATCCTTCTACTCCAGGAGTTCGACATTGAGATTAAGGATAAGCCTGGAGTCAAGAATGTGGTGGCGGATCATCTCTCCCGATTAGAGCAGCCTGAGGATTCTGAGCAGATTGATCCTATTAGAGATACCTTCCCAGATGAGGCGATCCTTGCTATCGCCTCACTCCCTTGGTATGTCGATATTGTGAACTTTCTCGTTGTTGGGAAAGTCCCACAAGATTGGCCCAGGCAGAGGCTTGAGACCTTCCTAGCGAAGGCCAAGTCTTACCATTGGGAGGATCCCATCCTTTACCACGAAGGAGGGGATAGCGTCTGGCGTCGGTGTATTCCTCAGGAGGAACACCATAGCGTCCTCACTTACTGCCACAAGCTTGAGGCAGGTGGACATCATTATGGGAGGAGAACGGCACAGAAAGTGCTCCAATCCGGCTTGTGGTGGCCTACCCTCTTCAAGGACTCAGATGAGTTCGTGAAGAGGTGTACTGACTGTCAGAGGATGGGCACTTGTGGACAGCGTGATATGATGCTGATGCAGCCCATTCACTTCTGTGAGGTTTTTGACGCATGGGGCATCGATTTCATGGGTCCATTCCCTAAGATTCAGGGATTTGAGTACATTCTGTTGGCCGTGGATTATGTGAGTTGTTGGGTGGAGGCTATCCCCGCCCGAGCCGCTGATGCGATGACAGTTTGCAGATTTTTGAGGAAGCATATCATCACGCGGTTCGGGGTTCCACGAGTTCTTATTTCTGATGGGGGATCTCACTTCATCAACGACCAGGTGAAGGCACTTGCTAGCGAGTTCGGCATAGATCATCGTGTTGCTACACCGTACCATCCACAGACGAATGGTCTAGCCGAAGTGTCGAATAGGGAGATTAAGACTATTCTGCAGAAAGTTGTCCGCCCTGACCGAAAGGATTGGTCACAGCTTTTGGACTCGGTCTTGTGGGCATATAGGACGTCTTTCAAGACACCTTTGGGCACATCTCCCTTTCGCCTCGTATATGGCAAGCCATGCCATTTACCTGTTGAGCTGAGGCACAAGTCACTTTGGGCAGTCACAGATATTATCATGGATCCAGATGGTATGGGAGACCAGAGGAGGGCAGAGTTAGCTGCCCTGGAGGAGCTTAGAGATGCAGCTTTCTCAAGCAGCCTACATTACAAGGAGAAAGTCAAGGAGTGGCATGATTCTCATATCAGCCACAAACATTTTGAGATTGGACAGAGAGTATGGTTGTTTGATGCGAGGCTTAGATTATTTCCAGGGAAGCTACAGAGCAAATGGAAAGGACCTTATCTAGTTCGGAAGGTACACGACAACGGTAGCATCGACATATCTGAGTTGTCTTCTGAGAGTACCTTCCGAGTGAACGGCCAGCGGCTCAAGCCATTTCTAGATCATGAGCCGCGGGTCGTTGATATTGCCCCTATTCATTTTGCGTGAGATGTGGTCTTTGACTCACATCTAATGCATCTCACGCCTGAGTTTCACTGATCTTCCGTTGTATATAGATCCAGATGTCCATATCACCACATTCTTTAGTCCCACATCCCTTTCTCCATCTTGTGATTATGCTATACTTAGGGTGCACTTTACCCTAAGTATAGGGGGGATGTGAGACCTTTCGGGTATTTCTTTTGCTTCTGTCTACCCCTGTTTTGCTGCCTATACTTAGGGGCATTTCACCCTAAGTATAGGGGAGGTAGACCCTGTACATTCTCCACTCGGTTTTCCCTTCGTGTACGGCCTGCTATACTTAGGATTATTTGATCCTAAGTATAGGGGGGAGACCTGAGTCCCTCTTGACTTTTTATTCTCCTTTTGTATAGCCTTCCTTTTCACTTCCCTATACATAGCACGAGTTATGTCTTCTTCATCGCTCTTGACTCTGAGGACATCGTTCGAGCTAAGTATAGGGGGGTGTGTATATATTTCATATATACTTTAGCCATAACTCGTACTTAGTGTGAGTGTGTTAATAAATAAAAATGGCTAAAAACCACAAAAATTAAAAAATTTCATGTACATAACCTTCTTTTATTTGCACATACATAGCTAGTGTACAAATTATTTTGGTAAAAATGATTTCAAAAATCTTTTGTGTAAAGCTTGTGTAAATATTTTTGTATCAAAATTATGTATATAGTACAAAATTTTTCCAAAATGTTTTGAAAATCAAAAAGTTTGCAAAAATATTGTGTAAATGTGTGTAAATATCTTTTTGCAAAACTTGCACTTCATGCATCATCATTCATGATTTCAAAACATTTTTCAAAAATTTTGCATGATTGTAAAATATTGTGTAAATAAGCATCTTTTCATACATATGTATATAGTTTTTCTGGATGATAGTTGACATTTAAACTAGCCTGGAATCAAATTGAGAAATGGAGCTTGATTAAGATCTTAATCCACCTAATTCTAAGAGGAACCTTATAGGACTTAGGTTTAAGGCTTTTCAGGTCCATGGGGACTTAATTCTTTGAGTCCACTAGGCTATGATCACATGTCATCTCAATGAGCCTAAGTAGAGCACTTAACAACAACACATGACTCATATAGATTATGGCTTTACTTGGACAACCGCACTATGCACCGAGCTCTCTACGGATGAGGTGGTGAGGAGGCAGTCTTCCTTGACTTGGGGTAGCATATGAGGGTAGTACTTCTAGGCGGAACCTCTCTTCTTCTTATAGTGAAGGAAGTGCATCTCAACTTGGTCTGGTTGCCATGAGGTCTAACGACGGGAGTTGTGGGTTGCAATAAAGCTTCAAAAGAGGGATAGTCTACTGGCTCAAGAGGAAAAACTCCTTGTATATATGTTGCACATGTATATGTTGTACAGTTGCACTCGAAAAAAAAAATGTGCAAAAAGAAAAGAACTCCAAAAAAGTGGTGGGTCTGAGAGAAAATGATAACCCCACCGGAGTATGTATATAAGTGCAATAAGCAAAGCTTGGTTTCATGATCCCACCTGTTGTAGCTTGCAGCAGGGAGACTTGGCTACACTGGTCAAGCTCCCAAGGGTACTTGGCTACACTGGCCTTGACCCATTCTCTTCTTCCCCCTCTTCTTGAGCCGGTTGTACTTGAACTTAGAAGGGAATACCCCGCTCCTCGAGGAAAGAGTGGCCAGATTGAGGTCATAGAGTTACCTTGTCGGGGAGGGTTGTCAAGTTGCCATTTCTGAGGTGGAGAGCTTAGACTTCACATCCACAGGACAAGGAAAGATTCATGGTCTTTAGGGTTTGTGATTGGTGACTTGTTCTGACCTGGAGCATTGAGGAGTCTTGGTTATAGATTAGTGGAACTTAGAGGCTGTTAGGTTTTGAGCTTAAGTCTAAATAAGGTTCCGACACATCAATAATCCAAAGATCTGATTAAGCTCCATACCTCAATTTAATGAAGGCAAGTTTAATAATCAACCTTGATCCATGTACATCCTCTTTTTCTTTTTCTTTCTTTCTCTTTCACTTCTTTTTCAAATAAGTGTTTGCTAAGGGACTAGCAAAGTATAGTATAGGGGGGTGATGAATACCCATTCATCACTCTTTATTCTTATATTTTAGCTACAAAAACCTATGCAAATGCATGTAGATACTTGTAAATAGGAATAATTAGCAAAAGGCATGCATCTTGTAAAAATATATAATTAGCATGTTTTTGTGCAAAAAATAAAAGAATAAAGATGAAAAAGAAAAAGAGGGAAATATTTAGAATAAATATTGAACTTAACCCAAGGGAGGGCTCAGCATGGGCCTGACCGCATAAAAGTCAAAGTAGAGGGAGATAGGGGCTCTAGTGTAAATATCCATATAAATAAATAAATTATATTTTCCTCACCCAAAAATATGCTTGTACATATTTTGTATATATTTAGAAACTATTAAAAACAAAATAAAAATTTAAAAATCAAAAACTCAAAAATGACCTTTCACCATGTGCATAGACCATCATCCTTATGTATTTAACCTTGTAAATAAATTTATTTATTTTCAAAACTTTTTGTAAATATTCCATGCTATATATTGTAAATAAAATAAATAAAAAGAAACAAAACAAAAATCAAATAAAAATTACAAAATTAAAATTACAAAAATATCTTGTACATATGCCATGTACATAGTTGTATATAACTATTTATTTTACCTATGTATATAAATAATAAAAATCAAATAAAAATATCCTTTTATTCCTCATTTTATTCTATAAATAAATAAAATATAAAATAGGAATAAAAATGTATAAAAATAACTAATTAAAAAAATCAAAAATTAAAAACCCTATATTGTATATATACCTATATATAGCCCTATTATGTAAATACCTTATTTTTATTTTGAAAAACTAATTAAAAATCACCAAAAAATAGGAAAAATTAAAATAAAAATATTTTATGTTTTGAGTTTTAATTAAATCGGCCATTTGTTATTTTTAATTCAATTTCCAAATCTTTTCTGACATGGCTGATTCCCATTGGTCCACGGGGGTTGTTGACCGCCCGGTCAACTCCCCCCTGTGGACCACTTCACACGGGTCGTGACGCCCGACCCGACTTCCCCGATTTTTCGCGTCACGACCCGGCCTCCAAATCCGCAAATCTCGAGCTCCGATCATTCCCCATGCATCCGGGAACCTCGCCCGACACCTTGCCTAGGGGTCCGTGCTCCATCGAGCCGGACCCGACCCCTTCTTCCCGGACCTTCCATCATATAAAATCTGAGCTCCGCCGCACTCCATTTCCATCTTTGGCTCTCCACCCTTAATCCCGTGACGTCCATAGCGATCCCTGAGGTGACAGCTCGCGATTGCCCTTGTCGCAGTGAGGAGGGGGTGGCCGGACCACTGATCCGGCGACGTAGCGCCGCCGTGCTCCGCCCAGTGCAGGAGCTCGAGCCTCAGGCCTTGACGACCTTCGAGGCAACGACCAGGAGCGACCTCAGCTCCAGCACAGTCTACCACACCGCCCAGGTAACCTTCTAGCTTCCCTATTTCGCTTAATTTCTTGTTTTCCCCAAATCGTAGTTCCGCCGAGTTCCGTCGATTCCGGCTATATCGCGTACCTTTTCGATCATCGGAACCCACGCTCACCATCGCCATCCCTCCGCGCACATTCTTCGCCCCTTCGTTCAACCCAGCTCGCACAGGAGCTGGGGTTCGAGCTCCACCGTCCTTCGCTCGCCGGAGCTCGCTCATCCCGACGCATCGTCCACCCTCACGCCGCTTCCTCGGGTCGAGGCACTTTGCCCTCGACCCGCGAAGCTTCTGGGTTAATTTGCAGGTCAAGAGGAAGCCATCTGAGGCTTCTCTATATCCAAGCCAGGAGCTTCCCTCCGCCGACCTCGCCGGAGCCCCTCCAGGGCTCGGCTGGGCCATCGGAGGGCACCACCAGCTGCGGGACGTCATCGCCGACCTTCCCCGATCTTCAGAGGCAGCTGAGGAGGACCACAGCACGCGCACGAGGCCGGCGAAACTCGCCGGCCACCTGTTCTTCGAAGGACCTCGAGCACCGTCCGATCACCCGCGGCTCCCCAGTTCGCATCCCGTCCGTCCATTCCAGGAGGAGCAGTCGCCGTTGATCATCTCGAGGGTTGATCGAGACCGTTAGAGCAGAGAGAGAGGCACCAGCACCCGCCAGCCGTTCGATCGTCCACGTGCCCTCCTCTGCGCCGTCGATCGGCCCACGTGCGGAAGGAGAGAGAGGCGCTATTCACCAGCACCGTTAGATCCGCCACGCGTCCACCATCCCGCCGTCGACGTAATAAAGGGGTAAATTACCTTAGGTCCCCTCTTAGTTTATGTTTTACGTGTCAGTCCTGTAAATATTTTAGTCCTTTTATTTACGTAGGGTTAATTGCACATTGGACCCCGTGCTTGTTAATATTTGCACTTATGCCCCTGTATGTGTGAGCCACGTGCTTCGTCACGTGTAGTTTTGGTTTATTTGCAACTCTTATCCTATAGTTCTGGTTGCTTTATGAATGAATAGAAACTTTCTGGTAATTGCATATATGCCCCTGTGAGTGTTTTAATTACGCATGTGCGCCTTTTAGTGGGTTATTTGCATAACAGCCCCTGGACTTCTTGGTACGAGTTACCAAAAGGTCCTAGGACTTGTTTTTATTACCAGAAGGTCCCTGAGTGCGCCAGGCACGCGCCATGCGCGTGACTTGCTGGTAAAATTGCACCTGGACCCCCAGATCTTCGGGTATTTGCACTTAAGTCCCTGTGCACAGTGCCCTCTTTTGATTTTTGAAGAAAATATCAAATCACCTCCAAATTCGATGAAAATTTGACACATGGCTCCTGCCATGTTGTAGGATTTTTTAGAATTTTTTAGGACATTTTTGATTTTATTTGCTATTTTTTAAAATTCAAAAACATCTATTTTAGCTACTGTCTAGAATTAAAAATCCCAAAAAAATATAAAAACACCCCCAAAAATTCTATAAAAATTAGGTACTGTTTCTTTTGTGTGTCTTGATTTTCTAGCCAATTTTGGCTACTTTTCATTGAGTAAAAACTTTAAAAATTCAAAAACACCTAAAAACTCATAAAAATCATAGTAAATAATCTAAAAACCCAAAAACAATAATTTTGATGCTCAAATTTTCCTTATTTTCTCTAGTATACAGGAAAATTACCTCCAGGTCCCTCCGAGATCCCTAGATATTTTATCTTTGGGTTTTGGGCCTGGCTGGACAGTACCTTGTCTTTTTAGTACTGTTTGATTTTTAGAAAATAAAATACACCTTAGAAAAATCCCAAAAATTCACCAAAAACACTTAAAAACCTAAAAAACATAAAAACATTTTTGTTTGAATTTTTGCTTGCTTTTTGACATATTTAATAATTAGCTAAAGTGTGCTTGTCTTTACTTTCTTTTATTTTCTTCACATTTTAAAAATCCAAAAAAATATAAAAATCACTAAAAACCACTAAAAATACTTGTCTTTTATTTTATTTTATTTTTACTACTTCGTAGGCCTCTGGCCAACCCGTGCTCCTTGTGTTCGACCCTGGGTGCTATACCAGGTTAATCTCATAGCTAGACCGCTGATTTTGAGCTTGATTGATTTTACGTGTTTCGAGTGGTCTGATTTTTCTTGATTAAGTGACTCAGAGTGATAGAGGTCGCAACGACCTATTTAGTACCTTTACCTCGTTCGCTCGGGTCGCTTATCATATATCTAATGAAAACCAAGGATGAAGCCTTAGAGAAATTTTTTATCTTTAAGAATGAGGTTGAGACACAAACAGGAAAAGTGCTTAAACGCCTTAGGTCAGATAGAGGAGGTGAATATACCTCTAACTTATTTGATGAACAATGCAAATCTTTTGGCATAGTTCATGAAGTTACGGCCCCATATTCACCGCAATCAAATGGGATAGCAGAACGGGAAAATAGAACCTTAACTGACATGATCAATGCTCTCCTACAAAGTTCTGGACTTCCAACCTATATGTGGGGAGAAGCCTTGAATACGGCTTGCCATATTCTGAATAGGGTGCCTCCAAGATATATGGAAAAGCGTCCCTTTGAACTTTGGAGAAATAGGAAACCGAGTTTAAGATATCTCAAAGTGTGGGGCTGTCTCGCTAAGGTTTTAGTCCCAGAACACAAGAGAAAGAAACTTGGTCCTAAAACTGTTGATGCGGTCTTCTTAGGTTACCTAAAAAATAGCTATGCATATAGGTTCTTGGTAATTCGGTCCGAGATACCGGGCATAGATGTCAACACTATTGTTGAACTCCGTGATGCTACCTTCTTTGAGGATGTCTTTCCGTTGAAGACTCGGATTCCTCAGAATCTGACCATTGAGGGCGCCTCCACATCAGGATCTATTCCAGATCAAGTGGAAAGGATATCGAATGTGGGGGTTGAGACTCAACCTGAACCCAATGATCTTTCTGAAGAGAATGAGCCAAGGAGGAGTAAAAGACCTCGGATAGCATGGATCTGGGTAGCGACTTCGTTGTCTACCAGATCGAGGGTGATCCACCAAGTTACAAGGAAGCCATGGCTTCGTCTGAAGCAAAACAATGGAAGGAAGCCATCAAATCTGAGATGGATTCCATTATGGCTAATGGGACTTGGGAGTTGGTTGATTTACCCAAAGGGTGCTCTACCATTGGGTGCAAGTGGGTGTTTAAGAGAAAGCTTAGACCTGACGGATCAATTGAAAAGTACAAAGCCAGATTAGTTGCCAAGGGCTTTAGGCAAAAGGAAGGTATCGATTACTTTGATACCTATTCCCCTGTGACTAGGATGACCACAATCCGGACGCTCATAGCATTGGCATCTGTATATGATCTCACTATCCACCAGATGGATGTGAAGACCGCCTTCTTGCATGGCGATCTTGAGGAAGAGATCTATATGGATCAACCTGATGGGCTTGTGACTTCTGGGAATGAGGGAAAGGTTTGCAAGCTTGTCAAATCCCTTTATTGAAACAAGCACCAATACAGTGGCATGAAAAATTTGACAAAACTATTTTGTCATGTGGTTTTGAGGTTCATGAATCCGACAAGTGTGTTTATTCCAAGGTGAAAGGTGATGAGTGTATTGTCTTGTGCCTATATATTGATGACATATTGTTGTTTGGATCACGTATGAGGATTATTAATGAGACTAAGGCTTTCTTGAGTAGCAAGTTTGAGATGAAGGACATGGGTGTTGCTGATGTGATCTTGGGTCTCAAACTGACAAGGTCAGTTAATGGGATTGTAATTTCTCAATCTCACTATGTTGAGAAAGTACTTGAGAAATTTGGATATCAAGATTGCAAAGCTGTAAGCACTCCTTTTGATTCATCCAAAACGTTGTTTAAGAACAAAAGTGGAGTACCTGTAGTCCAGCTAAGGTATTCACAAATGATAGGAAGTTTAATGTATCTTGCAAATTGCATGAGACCTGATATTTCATTCTCCGTTGCAAAGCTGAGTAGATACACTAGTTGTCCTGACCATACTCACTGGGAGGCTCTGGATCGAGTACTGAAGTACTTGAAGGGAACTATTTCCCTAAGTTTGCATTATGGTAGACATCCTTCTGTACTAGAAGGTTACAGTGATGCAAGCTGGATAAGGAAAATAGAGGAGTCTGTGAGTAATGGTGTTACAGGGTATGTATTTACCCTTGGAGACGGTGCAGTCTAGTGGAGGTCTGTGAAGCAGACCATTCTAGCTCGATGCACCTTTGAGGCCGAGTTGTGTGCTTTGGACACTACTGGAATTGAGGCTGAATGGCTAAGGGAACTTCTGTCTGAGATTCCCATGGTAGGTCAGCCTGTTCCTGCGATCTCGGTACATTGTGATAATATGACCACAATTGCCAAGATCAAGAGCTCAAAGTTCAATCAGAAAACAAGGAGACACATACAAATCAGACTTAAGACGTTAAGAGATTTGGTGTCTCAAGGAGTGTTGGCTGTGGATTTTGTTGGATCCAAAGACAACACGGCAGATCCGTTGACTAAGGGACTTGATAGATCTTTAGTCCTAAAGTCTAGGCTTAGGATGGGACTGAGACCCATTGGGAGTTCCTCTACAGTAGCAACCCAACCTATCTGAGTGGAGATCCCACAAAGTAGGTTCAATGTGGTAATAACAAGCTGTTTGGAGAACTGGTTGGCACTCTAATTTTAATGCGTAAGCATGAGTGTCTTATCCCTGGAAGCCTGAGTGCCATTTAAGCTGCAAGTTTAGGAAGAGCGTAGGCTCTGAATGGGTTCAAGCCTTTGGGCAGGATGTTAGCAGTGCATCCTTGGAGAACGCCACCTATGTGAGTGTTACTGTGGGCCGCAGTTAAAGGAAGATGGTCTTTCCTGAACACACTCATGAAACAGGATAAGGGTGTATGGCCTTTAAGAGCACAAACCCTGAAGATTGTACCAAGCACAATGCTTTGTTGTTTCTACCGTATACTTTAACACCAAGGTCTGAAGTTCAAGACGTAGTTCACTTCGTTCCTGTTAAAGTAAAAGTAGTAAACTCAGGTAGAGGTTCAAACCGGAAGGTACCTTTACTGAAAGCAAAGTGTGGGCAGCCGAAAGAAGTCTATTAAATCCTTTTGAATTTCCTTTTCAAATTGGTGAATTCGTGGGGGATTGTTGTATTAAAATTGTAGCTAGGTTTTAATTGGAAAACCTATTAATTACAATTGATATTAATTTGGTTTCAATTGGGAAACCAAATGGTTTGGAGGGAAAGTTGGGAATTCCCAAATTTGAAACATGTTGAGTTTGGGTGGAAGTTTAGTACAATACCTTAGAGATCTAAACTTTTGGTGGACTTATATATGAGTCCACACCCCAAGCTCTTGTAGCAATAGTAGAGAGGAGGAATGGAGGACCACACACGCGCGCGCGCGCTCCGCTCCGCTCCGTCTCTGTCTCCGGCTCCGGCTCCGGCTCCGGCTCGGGAGAGTCAATTCGGATCTCGATACTTTTGCTGCGGGTTTCATTTTGCTGATTGATTAAATTAATTAGACAAATTAATTTAATCGCGATCACATTGGGAATCAGACTTAATCCAAACGGCTCGATTTAGCCGCGAGTTTGGAATTCGAATGGACACGCCTGTTGAGGGGCGTTTTCGGAAACCAAAGGCCACCGCGCGCTAGGGCACGCGAGCCCCTCTTTATATATCCCTCACTCGACGTCGTCTTTCTTCACTCGCAAGAAATACCTCTCACGTCGTCTCTCTCTCTGGTTCTTCCTCTTACGGACGAACGTCTTCCTCTTCCTCTCTCAATTGCAGTTCTCTGAGGTACAATCGAGGACGATCCCATTGGTGTGCGCCGACGACGATCGTGAGCTGTCGTATCCTGGGAGCGGATCGCCAGTACCCTACGCACCGGTATTGTGGGGGCGATATCTTCTCTAAGGACAGTCCATTTCATGGACGCTTCGGTGACTTCTAATCAAATCTTTATTTCATTTTGGTTGCCGCAATATGTTTATTGCTTTACCCTTTCTGGATCATGCCCTCATTTATGTTTTTGTTCTTTTAATCGGTTCTTGGTTGCATTTTATAATCGGATAATGATTGGGAAACATGCGATTAATATAATCTTATTCGGTGTTCTTTCTCTGTTAATTCGTTTGGATCCGATGATTTACTGTTTAATATATGCATCGGTATTCGTTTTAACAACAGAAGGTTCAGATCTTCAGTTGTGCAAATCATGTAAGTGCTTTGATTATTCTGATGAAGATGCTCGATGATACTCTATCGTCTCCAGTGATTACTATTGTTGCATTTCGGACTGTTTACTCAATGAAGATGATCAGATCGAAATGGAAGAGTCAATCAGGTGTGGTATAATGCTCCAGGGTTGATCATTGCTCGATCGAGTTAGATGAACTGATTCTACCGATACATCACTAATATCCAAATACGCTTTGATCCAAGTGGTGAAGCTGTCGATGATGTTGGATGAAGGCTTTCGTGCTTCAAATCTACAGACTATTCCTCTAAATTCAAATTGCATCGAGACAATTGTCTCGATCTCAGTGCAGACATAAAAGACAAACGGGGAGGAGCTCTAACGATACAGAGGTTGATAGAGCTCGATCTCCTTCGATGGAGGTGAATCGAAGTTGAACGATGGTTGAAGGAAAATAGAGAGAGGAATAGAAGAAGGAGAGAGATTGCAGAGAAGGAAGAGGACTAGGAGATAAGAATCTCTAACCTGGAAGCAATTAAATGTATGATTAATGTGCCTGTGGATCTGGACTGGACGATCTAGATGGATTGTTGCCTCAACGATCGGCGTAGGTAGGAGGCTTCATGTGTGGTGAAGCGACGCTGCAACACTAGCGAGTTGATCTTGCTTCTTCTCTCTCAACTCTCGACCACACACAACGGCGGATGATGACGGGGACTGTCACTCCCTCACTCGACTTCTCGCTCAAAGCTTCTAGGAGAGTTAGATAAAAAAAATGGTGGATACTCCTTGAAGATGGGGGTCAGAGGGTTTTATAGAGGAGGTTTCGTGGTGACCACGAAAGGTGATGGCGTCACCGACAGAGAGGTGCGGTCACCGGAGTAGTTGGAGGAGGAACGATCGTCCATCGTTGGCGACGGTTAGCGGAAGAGGGAGAAGCGGCAGTGTGAGAAGAGGAAGAAGGTGATGGGGGAAAGAAGAGAAGAGAGGAGAGAGAAATGAAGAATAAAATAAAAATAAATAATTAAATAATTATAATAATTTAAGAAATAATTAGAGGATTAATTACGTAATTACATAAGTAATTAATAATTAAATATTTAGTTATATATATATATATAATTTTCGAAATAATTAAACAACTTAATCAATGATTAAATAATAATTAAATAATAAATAAATAAATAAAATTTATTTAATTTACTTTAAAATGTTAATAAAGTATATAAATATAATAAATCATATATTAAATAATAATAAATTACGGTACATTATACAATATATATACCACTACGGTCATGAGATCCACGATTTGTTTATTAACTCCGATTTTAACGAAATCATGTCATTTGGTAGATAATTAGATAAAATGAACTTTAAAACTGAGTTTGCCCAATTCAAAGTCCACATGGCTGAGTTATAAGGTCCGGAATATTTAGATAACAGCTTTGTAGCTTCGGTTTTTATTAGCATTTTGGCTTAAATTATATTTTTATATTTTTCTATTGATTTTTAGAAGTACGTTAGAAAAGAAATTAAGTTAAATGAAGTTATGTTAATTAATTAAAAATTCGGGAAGTTTTTACGTATAGTACATAAAAACAATGGGGTTCAAACGCCAAAACTCACTCGTTTTATTCTAATATTTTTTGATATTTTTAACAAATAATATTAAGTATAAAATGAAGTTTAAAAGTGAGTTTGGTCAAATAAATAATTATGAACCTTGGAAGTTAACGTTTATGGTTTTCGATTCATTATAATATTTTTATTTTTATATTGAATAATTTTTTCCAATATTTTGTATAAACTAATATATATTTTTATAAACAACTTTTGTAAAGAAAGTGTTTTGATTTGAAAATTTCTAAGTGATAACAAAATAGGTGAAATATTTACAAGGTGAAAAATCAATAAAGGTATTTTGTGATCTCAGTTTTCTGGTATTTTTATAAATTAGGATCCTTATCTCCCCCTACTTATTTATTTTATCGACCAAGTCAATATTGACCTAGTATAGGGGTTAGGATCAGTCTGTATATATTACATATCTACATCCTTCTTTTTTCTTTTTCTCTTTATATTATATTTTGGATAAAATAAGTGTTAAATATATAATATTAACAATTTTGGTTAAGATGTTAATTAATGGAAATTAGTGATTGTTTATGTGCATTTTACCAAGAATTTTAGCCAAAATGAAAGAATAAAGGCGATGAATCATAGATTCATTCGCCTGCCACGTGAGGACGACTTCTAAGGAGGTTGATGCAACCCAGCTTGGTGGAGACTGATCTTCACTCTGTGACTAGTTGGAGTGGCTACTCTCCACAATGAG
Organism: Ottelia alismoides; assembly: GCA_037367405.1. Classification (NCBI taxonomy): domain Eukaryota; kingdom Viridiplantae; phylum Streptophyta; class Magnoliopsida; order Alismatales; family Hydrocharitaceae; genus Ottelia; species Ottelia alismoides. Next base: position 628,778 of record JAZKJV010009266.1, on the reverse strand, counting down.
GTCCAGTGTTCGGGTGTCTGTTTACCTGGAAGCCTCGTCGCAATTTTCCGTATTTTATCGCCTTCTTTTATTTTGTTTCACAATGTTTTGAGTTTTTTGCCTTTTCTTTTTATTTGTTTTGTGTGCATGGAGCCCCTTGACTTAGGTTGCTTACCTTGGTAATTAGGTCCAAGCCCTAATAAGAATGCATGTACATATAGTCTCTTCCATTAGGATCTAGTCAAATTAATAAATGTTAGTTATTTGGATGTGAGACCGCGTGCCGAGAGAGGTCGTATACAACGCTTGCAGGACCCGTTGTGGCGGGCATCAATCGACATCGAAGATCGGACTTTGGTCTCATTTTTTAATAATTAACAAATGGTTCTTTAAGACTAATAACAGCTACTATTTAGGATGATTTTGTCGATTGCACACCGCCATGTAGCTAGGTTTAAAAATCCTGTTTTGCATACCGCATGGAGAGAGCTGTGAAGCACTGTAAGTCCTCTAACTTAGCATGCATCATTAGATTCAATAGTGAGATTTCCATCATCGAATCGACTTGCACAACTTTTTCGCTATCTCCCTCCGATTTTGAGCACTTGGGATTTAAATGAAACCTACAAAAACTTTAGGTGCTTATATGCAAAAAGATTCAAAAAAGTGAAAACCAAAAAAAATAAAATAAGAGGACTGCTAAATAAACTTTGACCTTAATCAAAATTCGTATTGGACTTTAATTATCTTGGGTTCATAAGGCCCTCATTTTTTTAGGTACTTTAGGAGGGGACCAAAACTCCGACCATGAGAGAGGCATGACCCGCTAAGGATTAGAGCTAAAAACCCAGTCTGTAACTGCCTTGTGTATCGCCTGGATTTCCGAAGTATTGGTGCTTCTATCATACGTAACTAAGTAGGACCTTGTTAGTGATGGTGTTCCCGTCTTGTGTGGAACATCGACATGGTCTGAAGTACTGATCTTAGACCACGCCTTCATAGGCGTGTCTGTCTCATCGGGTTGCATCCGAGTAGGTCCTTGCATGCTCACAGGTGATTCCATTGCGAGTAGGGACCGGAGGAGCATTTTCTCCTATCAACTTCCTCTTTCTATTTCTTTGGCTGAGTAGGGATCCATGAAGGATTACAAGGACCTCAAAAAGTACAAACTACGGGTTACAAAGGGGGAGGACAAGTACGAGATACTTTTCCAGTACTACTCTCTCTCCTATAGAGTTAGCATGCTAAGGAATTGTTAAAAGATATGCCTGAAATAACAACTCTAAAAATAAAAATATAATAAATAGCCGATCCTTTACGGCTTCACATGGCATGAGTTAGTGAACCCAATTTTGTATTGTGTTTGTATGGATCTAGATTAAGGTTCAAAGATCTCATCTCGTTCCTTTGCATAAAATTTTATCATACGTGCCTTCCTTTTTGACCCCAACTCAATTCGAGCCTTTCTATTGTTTTACAATCCGTTTTATTCCTCGTTGACCACCGTATATTTCCTCCTGCATTGATCTCCTTTTTGCTTCATGATGGTGATCCATGGATGGTTCAGTCGGGGCTCTGCTGACACCCACATCGATTCCATAGACTCGTCATCGTCTTGAGAACCCGATATGGATATTGCGGGTCGATCTCCAGACTCCTCGTCTTCTTTTCTTTGACTATCCAATAAACCAGAAATCATTTTTGTCCCACATTCACCATTTTGAACGGGAGTCGATTGTAGTATACATCTTTTTTGTTCACAACACTCTGGGATTGACCCTAATTCCATATTCATCTTAGCAACTGGGATTCAATTTTAATTGGTCTCATTGGGACTTTTTAACATTTCAGGTAGAAGCTAGCCCCAGTCCTGGATCCTAACACATAATTCATCTCTTTGGACTCAGATCCAGAAATGGCTCCTCAAGGAAAGGGCAAGGGACAACAGCCACCTCCCCAGCCTAAGCTAGGACAGATACCAGACCGAAACCTTGTGAATTCTCAGTTACCGGCGTCCATCCAAGCTATATAGCATCAGTTGACCGAGCAATCCCTAGCACAAACTGCCTTCCAGGATATGATGAACGATCTACGGAATAGACCAGCTGGAGGAGGAGATAGACCGGCAGGAGGAAGAGGAGACGGACCCCGTGATGATCCAAACGAGGAAGAACCTGACCATTGGAGGCAGAAACCTACGCTGAAGGAGACATACAATCCTGGAGATAACAAATGACCGAGTGGATCCTCATTCAACTGGTACATGCTTACTTGAGCTCATGCCTATGGACCCCGTGATGATCCAGACGAGTAAGAACCTGACCATTGGAGGCAGAAACATACGCTGAAGTAGACATACAATCCTGGAGATAACAAATGACCGAGTGGATCCTCATTCAAATGGTACATGCTCACTTTGAGCTCATGCCTCACTTCCTGGACCTTCTACCATCATTCCACGAGAACACAAATGAAGAGCCTTACATTAACCTACAATAATTCTCATGCATCTGTCGAACCACCCACTACCCCAACGTTCCCTTGGACATAGTGAAGATGATGGCATTCACCTTCAGTTTGCAAGACAAGGCCCTATAATAGGTAAATCATTTGGGAAAGGTTGTGACGACGTGGGAGGAACTGAAATTTACCTTTCTGCACAAATTTTATCCTCTCGGTAGGCTCAACTAGATGCGAGTCAGGATTAGTAACTTCTTCTAGGGTGCCCACGAAACCATATATGAAGCCTGGGAGCGATTCACGTACCTGTACGAGAAGTGCCTCCACCATGAGATATCGAGGACCAGTCTGGTCCAACACTTTTTTGGGGGACTGAATGTAGAGAGACAAAGGCTCATCGATGCAACCTATGGGGGATCTCATTTTAACAAGGATGAAGGAGTAGTATGGAAGATTTTGAAGAAATGATCGAAGGAGAGGTCGCCCTTTCTTCATCCTGCACATACCAAAAACAACCATAAATCCTCCAGAAGCAAGTACATATGGCAGCAGCTCGTGAGGTGGAGAGAGATGAGAGCTCCAACCTCAGTATAGCCGGGGGCCATCTCTCAAAGGTTGATATTATCGAGAAACGGTCATAGGATCTCAGGAAGCCTGTTGTGATCGAAAAGAGGACGCATCACTTAGACAAGCTGGACTAGACCACCAAGCAGTTGGAGTTGTTGGTGAGTACCATCAGTTTTGACCCATCGTTAACACCATCTACAAAGACTCCTGCTGAGAAGAAGGACAAGCCATCATCGCAACAAGAGCCTCAGCCGAGTCAGCAGCCACCGGCAATCCAGCACGTGTACTACGTGCAGGCACTTGATCAGGGCCCGCCGCAACAGCAGATGGTAGTCACCCGTCAGACTTCCTTCCACCTTCCGATCTAGCATTCCCACCACCACCATTGATTCAAGAAGTCAACGGTGTATGGAGTAACGATGCACAGAAGCTAAAGCTAGGTCAAAGGCGATTCGAAAATGGGTGGAAGGATCAAAGAGGGTTTTTATACAGGCTGGCTAGGATGGGAGGGAGAACGAGGAGAAACAAGCGCAGTAGTGGATCAATCCTCGAGGATTCATACCCGCGTGAAAGAGCATAGGTCAAGGATAAAAATAGAAGAAGGAATCAATCCATTTGGGTGAAGGAATCGGTGGGGGAGAAATTGATAAAGTTGGGGTCGAACGAGGGATGTCAAAGGCTACAGATCTAGGTCAGCCAATTAATCGAGGTCAACTTACAGAGCGACTTGGTTGGTCCACATGACCAACGAGGAAAAACCTTGCCCAAATTATTTAGAAATTCAATAATAATTAGAAGATGATTTTATTAAAATAAGTTATAAAATAAAAAATGATTGTTATTTTCTATATTATTTTATTATTATTATTTATTTTTCGAGATGTTTTAATACAAGTTAAATTTAGGGATTTATTTATAGGCATATTTACCTATATTTTATACATTTTATTTTTATTTTATTATATTATTCTCTTATTTTATAAAATTATAACTTATTTTTATATCATAGATATATTTTTTATGTATTTTTCTGATATAATATTTACACTTAAATAAATATGAGTGTATAACATATAGGTATAAGTATTGTATATTCATCTATGTGCTTTTATATAGACTTATTTTATTTTGTGATTTATTTATGTCTTTAATTTAAATATGTACATATATTATAAATAATATTTACAAAATTATAAAAAATATAAAATTATAAAAATGATAAAGAATAAATAAAATGAATATTTTATATAGGTAGACTATATAATAGGGGTCCAAAACCTAACTTCCACTCCTTAACTCCAAAAAATATGAGACCACCTTCATTAAATAACATGTTAAAAGTTATATACAATTAACGATGATTTTAATACATTTTGATATTTTATTTGAGAGATATGGGTCTGGGAAGTTGGGATTTTGGCTTTTTATTTAGAGTATAACTTGTACAATATATTTTTTTTATATAAATTGAATTTTATTTTCTGTATACTATTATCTACAACTTGCATATATAAAGTTTCTTTATTTGATGTATAAAAAGTATAAAATAAAATATGTCCCAAAAATGAATAAATGATAAATTGATAAATGGGAATTTTATAGTATTATTGGCCCTTTTCCCTACTTTATTCCTTATCGACCTAGTCATCAAGATGCCTAGGTTTCAAGGTTTAGGGTCATAAAATACCTTTGGCATTTTATTCTTTTTCTTTTCTTTTCTTTATTCTACTATTTTGGCATTAAAAATAGTATTTTATACCCAATAAATACAATAAAGAGTGAATATTAATTTGTACAAATTGATGTTATTTACATGCATTAACAGGTTTTTTAAGGCCAAAATGATAGAATAAAGATGATGAAATGGAGATTCATCAGCAGGGTTCCATCGAGTTCACCATCTAAGCATCGTTTTCATCTGGAGATCTAATTCTGTTCGAGAAACAGAACAACATCAAGAAGCATCATCTTCCTCGAATCAGATCACCATTGTGATCATCTGAAGCAGTTGGAGATGCTTGAATATAGCCGCATCTAAAGTCAATCATCACATGAAGTACCACATCTGATGCTTGATCAGTCGCTCACTGCTCGTGAATGGAACTTGCAGGAGAGGGTAGCCATTGAGCAATAGTTTTCAACTCAAAGCAACATCTACAGTAGCAAATAACGTAGTTTGGATCTGATTCCCTTTTCACTGGAGTTCCGAGCCTCATCATGGATTGCTTTCCACTCTTCACCGCCCAAAGCAGCTACCGCTAATTTTGAGGCAGATCCGATCCGAACCATCCAAGTGCGCCCAAACGTAGACCTTCCAATCGCGATCGAACACTCTAGCATCGTGTTTCACCATGCGACGTGTCGACGACAACAAACGTTATTCATCAGCAGATCAACGATCCAGAAAAGCCATGCTGATCACCGCTTACAAGCATCACATGCGAGGCATGTGCAAAGAATGAATCGAACATCGAGGTCATCTACACCGTTCGATCGAGACGTGATCGGATGCACGACAGTTCGCCATGCGTCGTCATCAGAGAAACCTCGCCGCCCATCGCTTAGCGAAGTCATGTGATCAACACATGACCTCCATGATATTTTAGGTGTTTTGCAGAATTAGCCCAGCTACTTTTGTAAATCTCAAACAGGTCCCGCTACTGAACACATCAAGTGAACATCACGTGATATCTGATGTGACTTTGCATATAACCCCCTGTCAGTTGATTGTTTAGTATATAGGTCTTGCCAATCTGCTCTTGCACGTGATCTGCACGTATAGTTTTGGAGCTTTTCATTGAACGCTCTTATTTTATGCATATTAGTCCACAAACCCTTAATTCTTCAGAAATCACCTAAAAGTCCCTATACAAAGTATATTATACTATACATATTAACTAAAATACAAAATATAAAAATATAAATAAAAATATACAAAAATACTTAGTAATATACTATATATAATATTAAAACAGTTTTCAAAAAATAAAAATGTTTTCTATTTTCAAAAAAAATAAAAATATAAAAAATACACAAAAATATAAAAATACATAAAATATATAAAAACACTTTTAAAATCCTAAAAAATTATATACAATATCTTTTACTATATTTTACATATTAAACCAAAAAATAAAAATTGAATATTAAAATCAATAAAAAATCAAAATACATCAAAACTTCAAAAATACTTAACTAGTTCAATAAAAATCACAAAAATACATACAATGCCTTATTTGAAATGTATTTTTACCTATTTTCAAGAAAAATAAAATAAAAATATATTCTTACTGTTTTCTATTTTTAAATTAAAAAATAACTCCATGTTTTCAATAAAATAGTTTTCAACTTTAAAATAATCCAAAATCCATATGATACTAAAAAACTCTAAAAATTCACAAAAATAGGAAATAAAATTAAAAACATAAAAAGTACAAAATAAAAACCAAAAAATATAAAATTAAATACCTATATTCTCTACTAATATGTATATAAAATTACAAAAATAATATAAAATTTATAAAATCAAATAAAAATCCAGAAAAAACTCCCTAAAATGAATAAAAATTAGAAAACTCTTTCTCCTTAGTCCCTCTACTATTTTACCTTATTTTCCACAATTTTTCTCCTTGCGTTTGACATTCTCGTACTTATTGTTATACACATTACTTTATAAGTATAAATAATAAATATAAATTTTCTGGTAAAATTCACTCGATCGATTTAGCGGCACTATTTTTCTTTTATAGTAGTAGGTTGGGTGGTTTTTTTAGATGGCGACGTTGCCAGGGAGGTAGCGCTAGGGTAGATATTAGAGCCTTAGGATTTAGGGTTCTTTTTCTCTCTTTTCCATCATCTTTTTTCTATTTACTTTTTTCCCTCATATTTTTTCTTGTATCTTTTTACGGCTATTGAGTTTGCTTTGTGTTGCAGGGCCTAGGTATTGAGATCGGTTTCTTAGGGAGCCGAGCAGCCGAGGTACTTGGATACTGGTGTTCTCTGCGAGCAAGTTGCAGAGGATCATCGCGAGGAGGACACAATGAACTGCATTGTTATTTTTATTCATTTTTTCTCTTGAGTCACAATGATGGGTAGGCAGTCTCTTAGGCTGACTTTTACGGCACCGCTTCCCTGCACACCTATCCACTCATCTAGGTCGATTTGAGACATCTCGTGTTTCAGACCTGAGTTGAGTCCTTTGTCCTTCTCCAAGTATGACTCCGATCCTAGAGAGTCTTCTCCTCTCATTTCTTGTGTTTCTTTCACAACTCTATTTCTTCCTACTCCTTCACCTTCTATCATTCAGAGTCAGCTTTTAGTTATACCTATGGCAGCTGAGCAGAGACTTGAGACCCATGAGCCAAGTACATATCAGATGAGGATTCGAGTCCATGACGATAGTGCATATTGAGCATCCTACTTATTATTCAGGAGCTAAGTCAGTTTCTACATCGAGGTTATCGATTATTCTGATTGATCAAACTTTGTGTCATTGTTGCCCAAGTTTCATGGGAAGCCTCATGAGGAACATATGAGCATCTTTTTGAGTCTGAGGAGATTTACAGTAATCGATTCTATTCAGATATTTCATTTAAGGATGCTATGATTGAGACCTTTCCCTTGTCGCTTAATGACAGAGCTGTGAGATGGCTTCGAAGTTTGGGAAAGTAGCAAGCTAGTTGGGGTAAGCTTCGAGTTGCCTTTCTTAGGAGATTTTAGCCCATTAGCCGAGCCAGTTTCATGTGATCGGTTATCCGAGATTTTCACATGATCCCCTCGAGCCATTACAAGATATGTGGCTCAGATTTCACATCTTTTGAGGAGATTCCTAGATTACGAGATCTCCAAAGCTGAGTTAGTACAGATCTTCTACCAGAGGATGATCGCAAAGCAACAATCATTGGTCAATGCCTCGTGTGGCGGTTTACACCACAATCTTGTCGAGGATTCACTTTGGACTCTTTTTGGAGTGATTTCTAATGTCAAGATAACACCCGAGGGAGATGTGATAAACTGTGAATCTACCCTAGTTAATTTGTTGTAATTAAATTTTAAATTTTTTCATTGCAATTGGGCAAATTCGGATTAATCAAAAACTGCAAATTTAATTATTTTCTTCAATTGATACAAACGGTTAATTTTTTATTTGGGCAAGCCCAAGGTCAAACTCAGGGAGGTCACTGTTTTCTTAGGTTGATTTAAAGACAATCTAGAATTTAGATTTTCAAAGAGGTATTTTTATTTTTTTTAATGTAATAAATGAGAAAAATGCAAGTTTGACGAAGTGCAGGGACTAAAATGCAATTTTCATTCAAACAGTGTCCAAAAATTATGAAACTTGGCCAGAATGTAAAATTTTTTATATGATGAAATTAAACTACTGTAACTTTTTGAAATTTTTGGATGAAAAAATTAATTATGGATTAAAATAATGCAGATTGGGTGATTTAAGGAAAATAATTTTAATAAATACCAAACGTTGAACAATTTTTAATTCCAAAAAATATTATGTGAGGAATTAATTAAAAATCAATTAATAAATTCACCAATTTATTTATTTTGCCCTTGATATGTGTGTAAATGAAATGAAATTTGGAAACATTGTAGAACAACCTAAAATCTACGTACTTTGAGTTTTTAGGAATTTTAGAACATCGAATCATTAAATATCAATTTCAGGGTAGAAAATGGGTAAAATATGCAAGTTTTCACCAAAGTAATTTTAATAAATAATTCACAGCTCCTAAAAATAAACTCAACATCTACAATGATAAAGCAAAAGTTGTTCTACATAATGCAATTTTTAAAATGATAAAAATATGTCAAATACAGGTTCAAATTAAGGTGCAAACACAGGGGACGAAATGAAATACTGATTAAATAAGAAATAAAAGAAAATCTGACTGGACTTGTATGCAGTTACCTAGACCTTGGGGGTCTTATGCAATTTTCCAAGAGTGACGTGTCTTGCACGCGACGTCTGGCTGGCGGGGACTTGGGCGTTATTTGTGAAACTGCAGGGGAGTCACCTTGCAAATGATCGCTTCACACGTGCACCTCATGTGCTTCTGGAAGTAGGGACATGAGTACCATTCATCAGAAGGATAGGAGTGTGACTACAATCTTCACTCCTCTGCTCGTGCAAAGCGTATGACGGGGGAGGTTGCTTGGGTGGTCGACTAAAGCACGACCCATGGGCATAAGGGACGAGGTGGGCGATGTGTTGAGGTCTAGTGGTGCTTGGGGATGTGCGAGAGACCGACCGCAGGATGCGGCGGTGGATGCGAGCGGAGTGGCGTTGGGTGGCTAGGCGGAGCGAGCTGTGGCAGCTCCTTGTGGCGATGATGGATAGAGGTCGAGGCGACTACTAAGGAGTTGCGATTAAGATGAAGCGATAGGAGGCCCACATTATCGGCGGTGGATGGAGATGCAGGGAATGTGGCCGCAAAAGGGGGGCGCACACGTGGTTGCACAGACAGTGAGGTGGAGTGGTTGCACTGCTTGTAGAGGAGGCAGAGGTGCTGGAGTAATGTATCGATGTCGACCTTGGGCGGTGAGGTCGATGACAATTGCTAGTGCATGAGAGTTCGACGGAGGTCGCGGAGGCGCAACCTGGGACAATGATGTCGGCTGGAAGGCGAGGCAACACGACCATGCGCACAGGTGCAGGTGGGCGGCAAGGAGAAGGGGTCGGCGACGCGACGATGGCTGTGAGGGATCGTCATCACGTTTGGAGGGGCAATGCATGTGGGCGGAGCTTGAGGCATTTCGAGGCACATTTCTGCAGGTGGAGACGACGCTCCATGTCAGAGCAGCGATGCTGATGGTTGGTGAAGCAGGCTGAGAGCGGTGAGCGAGGTAGTTTTGTAGTGGCAGCATGTGAGCCGCCCCAAGCGGCGGTGCAGAACTGTGCACAGAGTATGGAGGGGTGGCCCTCGGTTTGGAGCGAGCTTTGCTGGTGGCGCATGACCGAGGCATAGGTGATGTCGAGTGTGAAGAGAAAAGGCGAAGAAGTGCGATGAGGGAAGAGAAGGGTAGAGATTGTATGAAGGAGAATATGCAGATGGGTTTGGGAAAGGAGAACAAAACAGAGAAAGAACTAGAGAAAAGAGAGAAAGAAGAACAAGGGATTTACCTGGAAGATGATCAGATGCCTGGGAGGAGAGGCTCTCCGTGGAGCCTCAGATCTTCGCTTGAACGCCTCGACAAGGCAGAGTTGGACAGCAGCGGGATACGACTGTAGCAAAGGAGGTGATTCTCCTGTGGATCTTGCCAGGAGTTTCGAGGTCGTCGTCGCTCGATCGACATTCGTCTACTATCACCAGAAGAACGGGAGAGTTGGGCCTTTATCTCTCTCTATCAGTGGATGATGTGCTTGGAGGTGGTGCGACCCCTTTTATGGGTGGTTGAGTCATGAGGCATGACTTGCGGGAAGTGAGAGTGAACGACATAGAAGAGAGGGAGATGTGGGGTCACGCACCCGTACGCGATGCACGGGGCAGTTGAGGGATGGGTTGGAGAGAGTCGTTCACGGGGAAAGCGGGGTACGTGCATGGTGAGTGCGTGCGAGAGAGAAAATGGGGGGGAGAGAGAGAAGAGAAGAGAGAAGGTGTTTCTTACGTATGTGCATGGGAAAAAAAGAGGGAGAGGAGAGAGAGAGAAAGAGGAGAGAGGGGGAGAGAAAAGGGGTACCACGTGGCGCGTAGGGACGCAACCACGTGGGGAAATAATTTCTTTTCTTTTTTATATTAAATAATAATAATAATTAAAATAATAAAGATAAATAAATATTGAAAGTAAATACTTAAAATAAATAATAATTAAGATAAATAGATAAATAATAATTAAAGTAATAAAAATATAATTTAATAAAAATAATAAATAACTAAAGTAAATAAATAAATATGGGGTAACACGTGGTAGATCCAGGAGCTGCCACGTTTCACTCCCAAAAAATAAAAAATTAAATGTAAATAAAATAAAAAAGAACTAACAAATGGGGTCAAATCAAAAAGTGGTCAACATGAAAATTGCTCATCTCGATGAGATCTACAACTTTTATGAAGGATTGAAAATTAAAAAAGTTATGCACAAAAAGTATTTCTAGGGGTACCTTATAGATATAAAGTTTCGTATTTTTAATTTTTGCAAATTTTTTTATCATTTTTAAATAAGTAAAAGTAAAAGGAATATTAACAACTTAATTTATTTTTTAGATTTTTAATAATTAAGAAAATAAAAATAAAGGGTAGTTTGGTCAATATGTACAATATACAACATGGGCCTAAAACCCAAGTTTCACATACAAACTTCAATTTTTATGAAATTGTCTTGTTTTGAAGGTCTATGAATGTATATTACTTAAAAAGTGAGTAGACCTAAATTGGACACTATATGAGAGAGATATGCACATTTTTGTTCGTCTGTCTGAGAATTAGGTTTTGGGTTTATTTGTTAGTAATTTTTTTATATTTTTCTTTTATTCTTGTTAGCAATATGTACAAATGAGGTTGATTTTATTGGATTTGGGATTAGTATAAAATATATACAAATAGGTGAAACAAGTGGATTTGGCTCCGTAGTTAATGCAAATATGCATGCTAAAATGCAGACATTGATTCTAAATGTATGAATGAGAATAATGCATAATAAATGGAAATATACAACTAATTGTTGGGGAACAAAGCTCTATTTTCGACTTTTGGAGTGACATATTCATTAACCGCCATATACTTAAACCTTGCTCGTCCATGAGAAACTAAAATGAAATGTAAAAGTGAAATGATTTTGGGTTCCATACCAAGGTCATGAACAAAAGATGAAAATGGAGCTTGACTCGAACTTTGGATTAATAATATGGCAAAACCTTATTAAGAATTGAATTTAAAACCTAACAACCTTTAAGTTCCCCGGTCAGGTCAAAACAAATCCTCATACGAAAATTCTGATGACTATGAATCTTACTTGTACTGTGTAAGTGAAATATAGCTCTCCACATCAGAAATAGCAAAGAAACAACCCTCTAACATGGTTGCTCAACTTCCCCGGTCTAGTAACTCTTTCCTCGAGGAGCGGGGTATTCCCTTCTAAGTTCAAGTGCGACGACCTCAAGAAGAGAGGGTAGAGAATAGAATGGGCGGTGACTAGTATAGTAACATATCTGTGGAGCTTGATCAATGTAGCCAAGTCTCTAGTTGTAGGATTCAACGGTATGAGACTTTGAAGTATATGCCTTGCAAATATACATACTCTGGCAGATATTTTATTTTCAATCAGGCATGTCTAATTTTTTGTTGTTCTTTTTTTATTTTTTTGACATATATACAAGGTGAAGCATGTATACAAGGAGTTTTTTCTTCTTAAGCCATTAGATGATCCCTCTTTTAAAGCATTATTGCAACCCACAACATCCCATCGTTAGATGTCAATGCCACTAGACTAGGTTGAGATGCACTACCCTCCCTAGAGGAGGACGGATGTTTCCACCTGTGTTCGACTCCAAGCCAAAGGATTCTACCTCCACACCACCTCATCAATAAAGAACTACGTGCACGATGCTTGTCCAAGTTAGGTAACTGTCTAAGAGAACCGTGTGTGTATGAAATATTCTATTTAGACCAATCAAGATGACATGTGAACATAGACTTGCAGACTCAAAGAATTAAATCACTCGACCTGAAAAAATCTTAACTCCAGTTCCTATAAGGTTCCTCTGAAATTAGGTAGATTAAGATCAAATCATATCCATCCTCGACATCTATTCATAACTTGGTTCAGAACCCACTAACTTTTCACTTTGCATATGCTAGATATGCAGATGAGATGTAGATGACATGCAATGTAGATGAAGTGCAAGACACATTTTTGAAATGCAAGGATGATATGCAATAGTAAATAAAAAGCCTATTTTTCTATTTTTTTCTAAAATTTGGTATGCCTCCTATTTTACAATGAATTTTACAAAAGTATTTTCTTACAATATTTTTATAAGTATTATACAAGTATATATAGATTATACAATATACATACTAGTATACAAGTATACAGTATTTTAAAAAAGTTTTTTTCAAATTTTGCCCCTTCTCGTAATTATTGCATAATATATACAAGTTGCATTTTCTATTGTTTCTGTATCTCGAGACTATTCAGAAAAATCCAAAAAAATTTATAAAGGAAAGGGTTTTTTATCTTCGATTCCATATGTGATGTCTGGTGATGTTTGTATGGATTCTGTTTCATCTCAGCACCAGGGACCCGTTCAGAGCCCTCTACCTGAGGAGGGTCCAGCCATCCCCTTCCCTCAAGCAATGCACTTGGCTAAGGGGAATAAAAATAAAAATAAAAAAAGAGCTAGCAATTAGAGTTCAACCAGCAGATGATAGACAGATTCCAGATTCAGCTGACCCTACAGGAGGCCCTTGAGCACATCCCTCTCTTCCAGAGGAACCTGAGAGACAAGACTACCATCCGCAGGAAGAAGAGGAACCATCATGCAGAGATCCATGTGCTCACTCGGGCCACCTACTTTGCCATTCAGAACCGTCTGCAAGCCAAGAGGTCAGATGCAGGAGCTCCCTATGTCAGATGTCACATCCATGAGCAGAGATTCGATCGGACTCTATTAGATAGCGACGATCAACTTCCTTCTGGCAGTCTTACTCGACCGATTCGAGTTTGGCCCTCTCCGACAGAGCAGGAAAGTCCTTCAGTTTGCTGATCGATCTGTCAAGAGGCCGAAGGGATTGTTAAAGGACGTGGTAGTCACAATTCAGGGCCTGAAATTCCCCGTGGACTTCGTTGTGTTGGACATGGAGATCCCTGAGTCTGTGACCGATACCCCTATCATTGTATGACACCCATTCTTTACCACAGCCAAGGCAATGTCCGACCATGATAGTGGGAAGGTGTACTTTTTGCATCGAGGGAGAGAGTATACAAATAGAGACGATCTACGAGACCAGAGCACGAGATTCAGCCTTCTCAGAGCAATACAGTGATTCAGAGCATATGATAGAGGCAGAGCGAGACGTCCACCAGGAGTGCAACTTTGTGATTACAGATGATGAAGCCACTTGGCCTGATCCCATTTCACGAGCCATCCTCTCACATTCCATTACCGTAAAGTTGCATATTCCAGCAGAGGAGAGCTTGGAGAGCACACTCTTGGCAGAGGACACATTCGAGGTTGCAGACCGTGTTCAGGAGAGCGAGGCAGTATATTTTCCGTATGATTAAGATTCAGATCCCTCGGAGTCAGATATCGATTGGGAAAAGTTTAATGAGTTGATACCATGTCTGATTTCTACAGAGCCAGCAGCTAGGGTGGAGACTAATCCGATACAGAGTACAGACACACCAACAGAGCAGTCTACACCAGATTTCCATGATCAGCGGGAGTTCTCCCATGCAAATTTGGTTGCCTTCACTCAGACATTTCGCTAGATTTGCCAGCTCCCAGTTGCCCAGAGCTGAAGCCCTTGCCGCAGTCGCTGAAGTATAGGTTCCTTGCGGGCGAGCATGAGATGCACCCAGTCATTATCTCAGCATATTTGATTGGAGAATAAGAATCTTGTTTGATGGAGGTTCTTGAAAAGAACCGCAAGGTGATAGGATAGAGTGTAGATGATCTCCAGGGGATAAGTCTTGCCATGTGCTCCCACCATATCTATCTTGAAGAGGACGCTAGGCCATCGCGTGAGTTCCAGTGACGGTTGAACCCTAACCTTCGAGAGGTTGTCATGAAGGAAATCTTGAAATGGTGGAGCACTGATTTTATCTACCCTATCTCCGACTTCAAATGGGTTAGTCCATTACATGTGGTGCCCAAGAAGACGGGCATCACTACAGTTGTGAGCGAGTATGGAGAGGAGATAGCTACCCGGGTACCCACTTCTTGGAGGGTCTGTGTGGACTACATATGATTGAACCAGGCCACCAAGAAGGATCATTTCCCGCAGCCTTTTATTGATCAGATTATAGAGAGGCTAGCTGGGAAGATTCATTACTGCTTTCTTGACGGGTACTCCGGCTACAATCAGACGGCCATTGCGCCCGAAGACCAGGACAAGACTACATTCACATGTCCGTTTGGGACACATGCTTTCAGATGGATGCCCTTTGGTCTATGTAACGCCCCGACGACATTCCAAAGGTGTATGTTGTCCATCTTATCGGACATGGTGGGTGATTTCTTAGAGGTCTTCATGGATGATTTTTTGGCCTATGGAGATGGGTTTGATGCTTGTCTTGACTGCCTAGACCGTGTTCTTCAGCGATGCATCGAGGTCCATCTTATTTTATCCTGGGAGAAGAGTCACTTCATGGTAACTTAAGGGATGTGCTTGGTCATATCATCTCCAACAGGGGCATGAAGGTTGATCCGGCCAACGTGGATATCATCAGGAAACTCAATCCACCATCCAACTTGCGACAGCTACGGTCTTTTTTGGGGCACGTTGGTTTCTACCGACGATTCATTCATGATTTCATTAGGATTGCCTGACCGTTGACTGATTTGCTGACCAAAGACACCGAGTTCATTGTAGATGATAAGTATCTTGCGTCATTTGAGACTCTCAAGAGTCTAGTTGTCGAGGCTCCTGCCCTTCATCCGCCTGATTGGTCTCTGATGAATCTCGTATTCGTCATGCTAAAAACTCCTTATTAAAATCCCTGCTTAAACAAGCCAATAAAATTATCCTCTAATTCTCTATTTTTATCATGTACTATATTGTGTATAATTAGCCTTTAATTATTTGTATTTAATTGTCCTTATTTTTCTGAAATTATTTTATCACTCAAAAACCCCTAAAAATTAGATAGATAAGTTGTCTATAATTCACTGACCTTTAAAACCACTAAAAAATACAAAAACAAATCAAAACCACAAAACTGGTGTTTTTATCCCCTTAAAAATACCCCCAAAAATAGCTTTCGTACAGATGACCTCTTTTGGCTTTTTGTCCAACATGAAAGTTGTAGATCTCGTCGAGACGAGCAACTTTCATGTTTTGACTTTTTCCAAATTCGGCCTCTAACTATTTCTTTTATATTTTTCTTTGTTTTTATTTTTGAATTATTCTGATTGGGCCACGTGGCGCCCCCTGGGCCGCCCACGTGGCCCGCTCTCCTTCCCGCCATCTGGCGCCCCATCTGGGCCGTCAGATCCCCTTCCAATCGCCCCCATCCCAGCCGTCCACCCCGCTTCATTCCTCAGCCGCCCGATCTGATCCCCAGATCAGATCTAAGCCACCCAACACCGCCTCATCTATGGCCGTTGGATCTTGGCACTATCCTACAGCCTTCATTGTGCCACGTCACCTATCCACTCACCACCGTCTGATCAGATCGCATGATCTGATCTTAACCCTCCGTGCGCGCTCTACTCACAGCCGTTGGATCTCACGATCCAACGACCGAGGCTCATCGTCCTCCTCCGAAAGCTTCTCTCTCCAGCCGTTACTCCCTGCAACGTCCCCGGCCCCTTCCTTTTTTGGCCAGCATACCTGCCAGCTCCTCCTGCTCGTAACGCCACCTACACGAAGCCCGCTCCTCCGCCATCCTCGCGCCTTCATCAAACCCCCTCGCCATCACTCCCACTCCATTAAACCCTCGCTCCAAAACGCCCCTCCACCACTGAAACCGCCGTTCTCCTCCGCCTATTTAACCCCCTCCTCCGCCACCGCTACGCCTTATCCACCATTTGGGAGCTTCGGCCCGAGCCCCTGGCTCTCCGGTGACAGCGGAGGAGCCCTTGCAAGGGGGCGTCGACGGCCGAAGCCCCGGTGTGATCCGTGGCCTCCGGCCACGTAGCGGTCGCTTCATCATGCGCCGCCGAGCACCGGGGAATGGTCGCCCCCGTTGTGCGAAGACCCGGGCTTCCATTGAAGCCCAGCCCAGGCCTCCACCTCCGCCAATCCTCGCTCCGGCGAGGAGGTCTCTGCCTTCTTCTTTTCTTCGAATTTTCCTGCAATTTCATGTCATCTCCACCTTCGTTAGACCATCCAATTACCTTCGCCATTCCACCACCATTCACGCCGACCACCTTCTTCTTCTCCAGAACCCCCTCCGCTCCAAACCCCTTCTCCTCCGCTTCGCCGGAGAAGAAGCATCAGACCACCGCCTCTCGACGCCTCCAAGGTCTCCATACACCTCACCTCGCTCTTAGTCACATCCCGCTTCGGCTATCTAACCTTTGCAGGAACTTCCATCTTCAATGGCCGAAGTTGGCATCGGAGCACCTTCGAGCTCCTCGTCTCCGACGAGGCTTCACCGATAGCCACCGCTGATCTTCCACGGAGCCTCGTCGTTGCTTGGACACCTTCGCCGGACCTCCAGAAAGCTTCAACGACCTTCAGAAGGCCTCGCAAGGCGAGGCGGAGCCAAGGGCAGTTCGCCGGAGCCCCGCCTCCTCCGGTGAACTGCGGAGGAGCACGAAGGTACAGGCACCGTCCGATCCTCCTGATCGGACGGTCCTGATGATGACACGTGGAGGACCCGAGCCGCTTCCCCAACCTACAGGCTCGGGTCATCCGAGCCTCAAGATGGACCACAGAAGGCAACCACGTGTCCCGATCCTGAGGTGGCGCCCGAGCCTAGGCGCCTCGTGTGCGTAGCACGTGGGGGCCTGGGTAAATTGCAGAAAAGACCCCGCAAGATTATATATTTACATTTTGGTCCTCCAGGCGCGTGCCTCACGTGCGCGCCTGGGGTTATTTACAGGGACGTCCCCAGGTTTTCAGAATTTACAAATATGCCCCTGCGCGCATTGGGAAAATTGCATCTGGGCCCAGGCGGTTTTGACTATTTGCAATTAGGTCCCTCCAGGGACCTAAATGCAATATTTATCCTTTATTTTTCTTGTATTTTTATTACATTTATGCCCTTGCACTATTTTTAGCATAACTTGAGCATCGTAGGTCCAAATTGCATGATTTTAGTGTCGTTTTGATCCTTGTTTTGTCCTCTACAATCTAGCATACTTATTTGTCTCATTTGACAATGTTTTAAATTAAGTGAATTTTTATGTTAAAGATGGGACCTAGCTCTACTTGTATTGCTTGATTTCATGACCGATTTTTAATGATGTGTTCAAAATGGCTCTAACTTCATTCTATATTGTGTTGCTCATATTTTAGGGTATAATTGTAGCATTTGATTCATCATGCATATTCTATTGCATTATTTGCACATGCATCACTTTAACTCGCATAAAAATGTCTAAAAAAATGCATGCATCATGGCATTACCTTGTAAATAGCTTAGTGCTTCATGATTTGCATATGGACCTGAAAATGAGATTAATTGACATTGAATTTCAAGAATCAAAATTCAAAAGCCATAATTAAGCAGCTGTATTCCTGTGTTCGACCTTGGTACACTTGCCAAGCACAAATATTCCACAGCATTCAAAGATTGTGGTTTTTGCTGAACAAAATTCGCCTCCTATGCTACAACTTAATTCATCATTATTATCGAGGAGAATTTTACGTTCATCAGTCTCTCCCATTCGAGATCATGATAGATGCCTCTGATTTTGCCGTAGGGGATGTGCTGGGACAGAGGAGGGATGGAGTGCCTTTTGCCATTCACTATGCTAGTCGTATATTGGATGATGCGTGGCAGAACTACACTGTCACTGAGAAGGAGATGTTAGCCATAGTTTTTGCCTTGGACAAGTTCAGGTCATACATCATTGGATCAAAAGTGATTATCTTTACTGATCATACCGCCAACAGGTACCTCATGGAAAAAAAGGATGTCAAAGCAAGATTGACTAGATGGATCCTTCTACTCCAGGAGTTTGATATTGAGATCAAGGATAAACCTGGAGTCAAGAATGTGGTGGCGGATCATCTCTCCCGATTAGAGCATCTTGAGGAATCTGAGCAGACTGATCCTACTTCTGAGACCTTCCCAGATGAGGTGATCCTTGCTATCGCCTCGCTCCCATGGCATGTCGACATTGTAAACTATCTTGTTGCCAAGAAAGTTCCACAAGGTTGGCCCAAGCAGCGATTCGAGACCTTCCTTGCGAAGGCCAAGTTCTACCACTGGGAGTATCCCATCCGTTATCATGAAGAATGGGATAACATCTTGTGTCGGTGCATTCCTCAGGAGGAGCACCACAACGTCCTCACATACTGCCATAACTTGAGGCAGGAGGACATCACTCTGGGAGGAGAAGGAACAGAAAGTGCTTCAATCCGGCCTATGGTGGCCTACCCTCTTCAAGGATTCTGATGAATTCGGGAAGAGGTGTACTGGTTGTCAGATGATGGGCACTTGTAGACAACGCGATATGATGTCGATGCAGCCCATTCACTTCTGTGAGGTTTTGGACGCATGGGGCATCGATTTCATGGGTCCATTCCCTAAGAGTCAGGGATTCGAGTACATTCTGTTGGTTGTGGATTATGTTAGTCATTGGGTTGAGGTCATCCCCGCCCGAACCGCAGATGCTAGGACTGTTTGCAAACTTTTGAGGAAGAATATCATTTCACGGTTCAGAGTGCCTAGAGTGTTGATATCTGACGGGGGGTCTCATTTCGTCAACGACAAGGTAAAGGCCCTTGCTAGCGAGTTCAGCATAGACTATCGAGTCACCACTCCATATCACCCTCGGACCAATGGTCTTCCTGAAGTGTCGAATAGGGAGATCAAGACGATATTGCAGAAGGTAGTCCGCCCAGACCGAAAGGATTGGTAACAGTTTTTGGACTCGGTCTTGTGAGCATATCGGACTTCCTTCAAGACTCCTTTGGGTACATCTCCCTTTCACCTCATTTATGGCAAGTCATGCCATTTACCTGATGAGATTAGGCACAAGTCACTTTGGGCTGTCACAGATATATTATTGGATCCAGTGAGTGTAGGAGATCATAGGAAGGGAGAATTGGCAACCCTGGCGGAGCTTAGAGACACAGCCTTTTCGAGCAGCCTACAATACAAGGAGCGAGTGAAGATATGGCATGATTCTCATATCAGCCATAAGCAGTTTGAGCCAGATCAGAGAGTATGGTTGTTTGATGATAGGCTTAGATTATTTCTAGGGAAGTTACAGAGCAAGTGGAAGGGACCATACCTGGTCCGAAAGGTACATGACAATGGGAGTATTGACATATCTGAGATGTCATCTGAGTCTACCTTTCGTGTTAACGGTCAACGACTTAAACCATATCTAGATCATGAGTCGTTGGTTGTTGACATCGTCCCGATTCATTTTGCATGAGATGTGGTCTTTGACTCACATCTATTGCATCTCATGCCTGATTATCACTGTCTTCCGCCTAGTATAGATCCAGATGTCCATATCATCTCATTCTTTAGTCCAGCACCCCATCTGCATCTTGTGATTATGCTATACTTAAGGTGCATTTTACCCTAAGTATAGGGGGTGTAAGACTCTTGATTATTCTTTTGATTCTTTTTACCTCTGTTTTGCTACCTATACTTAGGGATATTTTACCTTAAGTATATGGGAGGTAGACCATGTACATTCGATCACTCGAATTTCCCTTTATGTACAATCTGTTATACTTAGGATTACTTGATCCTAAGTATAGGGGGAAACACCGAGCCCTCTTCATTCTATTCTTTGATTCGTCGTTATAGCTTTCCTTTTCACTTCCCTATACTAAACACGAGTTATATCTTCTTCATCGCTCTTGATCCACTCTGAGGACATCGTTCGAGCTAAGTATAGGGGGGTGTCGTATATATTACATATATACTTTAGCCATAACTCGTACTTTGTGTGAGTGTGTTAATAAATAAAATGGCTAAAATCCTTTATCTAAAAACTGTAAAAATTTTAAAATTTTTCTTGTACATAAAATTCTTTCTTGCACATACATAGCTATTTATAAAAATTATTTTTGTACAAATGTTTGTAAAAACTTGTTGTTTGTAAAAATCTGTGTAAATATTTTTTGGTATTAAAATTATGTATATAGTGCAAAATTTTTGTAAAATGTTTGAAAAATAAAAGTTTGCAAAAATACTTGTGAAAATGTGTGTAAATAGTTTGTAAAACTACCCCATGCATTCATTCATTCAAACATTTTTCAAAAAAATTGCATGTTTTCAAAATTTTGCATAAAAAGCTTTTCGTATATACTTATACAGTTTTTTGAATCAGAGATTGACATTTAACTAGCCTAGAATTAAATTGAAAAATGGAGCTTGGTTAGGATCTTAATCCACCTAATTATATGAGGAAACTTATAAGACTTAGGGTTGAGACTTTTTAGGTCCATTGGTGATTTAATTCTTTGAGTCCACTAGGCTATGATCACATGTCATCTTGATGAGCCTAAGTAGAACATTTAACAACGTACACATGACTCTCACAGACGATGGCTTTACTTGAATCAGCAACTTACACATAGCTCTCTACGGATGAGGTGGTGAGGAGGCAGTTTCCTTTGGCTTGGGGTAGCATACGAGGGTAGTAATTCTAGGCGGAACCTCTCATCTTCTTTTAGTGAAGGAAGTGTGTCTCAACTTTGTCTGGTGGCATTGAGGTCTAAAGACAAGAGTTGTGGGTTGCAATAATGCTTCAAAAGAGGGATAGTATACTGGCTCAAGAGGAAAAACTCCTTATGTATATATGCTACACCATGTTGATATGTTGTACATATGCACATCTAAAAAAAATGTGCAAAAGAAAGAAAAACTCCAAAAAAAGGTGGTGGGTTTAATGGAAAAGGAAATACCCACCGGAATGTATATAGCCAAATAAAGCAAAGCTTATCTTACCCATTCTCATCTCATGAAGCTTGCAGCGGGGGACTTTCCTACACTGGTTGGGCTCCCAGGGATAAATGACTACACTAGTCATGGTCCATTCTCTTCTTCCTCCTCTTCTTCAGCCGGTTGAACTTGAACTAAGAAGGGGATACCCCGCTCCTCGAGGAAAGAGCTGCCAGACTAGGGCATTAGAGTTACCTTGTTGAGGGGGGTTGTTACTTTGCCATTTCTGAGGTGGGGAGCTACATATCACTTACACAGTACAAGAAAAGATTCATGGTCATTAGAGTTTGTGTATGTAGACTTGTTCTGATCTAGATTATTGAGAAGTCTTGACCATAGCTTGGTAGAACTTAGAGGTTGCTGAGTTTTAAACCTAGGTCCAAATAAGGTTCCGACAAACTCATAATCCAAAGGTCTGACTGAGCTCCATACTCCAATTTAATGAAGACAAGTTTAATAATCAACCTTGATTCTCCTTCTTTTTCTTTTCTTTCTCTTTTCACTTCTTTTTCAAATAAGTATTTGCTAAGGGACTAGCAAAGGTAAAGTATAGGGGGTGATGAATCCATGTTCATCACTCTTTATTCTTTTATTTTAGATAATTATCTTAGCAAGGCATCATGTAAATATATGTAAATACAGTAACTTAGCAATATACATGCATGTGTTAGTATTACATAATTAGCATGTATTTGTGCAAAAATAAAAGAATAAAGAAAAAGAAAAAGAAAAAGAAAGGACATATTTACAATAAATACATAGTGACCCGAACCCCAAGAGAGGACCAAGCATTGGCCTGATCGCCAAATAAAACAAGTGGAGAGAGATAGGGTCTACTCTATATTGTACATATCACGGGTGTAAATAAATTATTTTTACCAAAATAAAAATAATAATATGTTTTTACTTCCTTGTATATATTTCTAGGATTAAAATAAAAATTAGATAAAAAGAAAATAAAATTCTCTCTCCTCTGTACATATTACATGTATATAAATGTTCTTCTTTATTTATTATATACCTGTAAATAAATAATAAAAATAAAACAAAAATTGTTTTGTACTCTAAAAATTATGTTGAAAAAAATAAAATATAAATTTGGGGTATTTTGTAAAAATAACAAACTAAAGATAATTGTACAAAGTACATAAGTATATTATACTTGTATATAATACACTATAATGTATATAGATTAATTTATTTTTCAAAAAAATAAATAAAAATCATGAGAAAATAGTTTGAAAAATAAAAAACATTTTTTATTTTATACACTTTTTTATTTAAAATCATTTATTATTTTTTATTGAATTTGTAAAGTATTTTGTAAATTCTATTTTCTAATTGGTCGGTTGGAATGTTAACAGCAGGTCAACGGCTCCTTCTCGGGTCAGACCCGGATCCTAGCCGCCGAAGCTTCTTCTCGATATTTTCCAGCCCGACTTCGCTTGCCTCTTGCCTCGGGATTTGAACCCGATAATCCTCGTACCTCCAACATCCTCGCAGGTCCATTTCCTGATCTGATTCCTTCTCGGGTCTCGCGCTTCTCTCTAATCTTTCCAGGCCATCGATAACCCTATATAACCTCTTATCCGCCTCCATAGTTCCCTAGCTCGTTCCTCGCTCCCTTTTGATACCCTATCCACCTACAACTGAGTGACAGTTGCTTGGAGCGCCACTCGGCGATCGATTTGGTGCAGCAAAGCCGCAGCTCGACCATCGTGGTCGGAGTTCTGCCGCGAGCAACCTCCCTTGCCTTCCGTAGCTCGGTCGAGGCCATCACCCCGACGACCACCTTCGTCTGGAGCTCAGGAGTCTATCCAAACCTTCAGGTGACCCTTTTATCCCCCGCCTTATCCAGTCGATCAAATCTTTCATTTTTTCATCGCCGCACCTTCGCCTGCTCCGACCAGCCGGTCGTAGCTCCATTACCCACCTTCAGTCGCTCCGATAGCACCGCACGCTCACCCTCCATCTCTCTCTGCATCATGATCATCCTGATCTCCGTCCATCTGGTCAAGATTAGGTTCGAGATCTCTTCCATCGCCTTCTCTAGAGATTGAGGTCTGCTCCACATCGCTTCTTTGCTTTTTAGTCCCAATAACCTAGATCGGAGCATAGATCCGAGTCAAAGCTACCCTTTGCAGGTCTTTGTGTGCATTGGGAGCCCTCATTCCATCCATCCCAAGGCTCGTCGGAGCAGCTCCAGGTCTCAGTCATTGCCATGCCTATCTGACCGGTGGGGCCTCCATCGAAGTCCACTCCGTCGACGTAGAATCGTCTCACACTCACGCCGGCACCTTTCGATCATCAATCGGAGTTGGGGATCTCTTCCTTGGTTCCGGTGAAGTTCGCCTGACGACTGTTCTTCCAGACGTGCTCCACACCATTGGATCAGTCAGGACTCTCCAGATCGCATCCTGACCATCGATGCCTCAAAAGCGTCCGACCGTTAGATGTCAGATCTGACGTCCACGCGCATTCCACATCCCCGACCAGGTCTGGATCGTCAGATCTGACACCTGACACCCATCAGAGCCGTACGTCCATGCCTTCTCCAGCGGTCGCCACGTACCCCCTCCACGCGCGCCTCACGTGCTGCAAGGGTATATATCCCTTTTTACCCTAATTGTTTTAGTTTACATTTTAGTCTGTAAAATAAAGTTGTAGTTGAACTTATTTACATTCCAATCCCTACAGTTTCTGTTATCTGCTTTTTAGTCCTCCACGTTTGGAGGCATGTGGGTCATCACGTTAACTGTGGTGTATTTGCATTATTTTCCCTGAACCTTTCCTGTGTTAATGTTTGAATGGATGTATTATGAAGTTGAATTTATGCACCAGTAAACGCGGATTTGACGCATGTGCTTGAATTAATTGGAAAAAATGCAGAATTGAACCTGGACTATTTGTGCTTGTTACTGTTTAGTACAGACACTTAAAATAATAGCTTTTAAGTCCCTGCTACCTATGTTTAGTTTTTAAATAAATAAATATCAAAACTACTCCAAAAATTCCCAAAAAAATACTAGTAGCTCCTGCTACTATGTAATATTTTTGGTAATTTTTGTGACGCGTTTTGATTTTATTTGTTATTTTCCAAAAAATCAAAAACTCAAAAATTGCTTTTGTCTATTTTGGAAAACCTATAAAAAATAGAAAATACCTTTAAAAATTCCACAAAAATTTACGAGTGCTTATTTTGTTGTGTTTCAATTTCTCATTTTCATTTTATTATCTTTTATAAAACACCTAAAAATTATAAAAAGACTAAAAACCTTATTAAAAAATCATTAAAAATTCCATAAAAATAAAAAAATGTGTTTTCAAGTTCTGTAGTTAGATTTTGTTTTATTCTTTGACATAAAATTATAGCCAGAAATTTAGGGGCACTTTAATTATTTTAAAGTTACCTTTTTCTTCAGGCTATACACTATTTTGTTCATTTTACCCTTCTTTTATTTTTAGAAAATTATATAAAAATCAGAAAAATCCCATAAAATACCCAAAACACTTAAATATTTTAAAAACACAAAAATAATTTTATTTTGAATTTTTGAGCTTTTTAGACCTTGGAAATAATTGTTGGAGTGTGCTTGCTTTAGTTTTCTTACTCATTTTTCTCATTAGAAAAATATAAAAAATAAAAATTAAAAACCACCAAAAATATTTTTATTTCTTTTTGGATTTCTCGACTACTTCATAGGATTATCCCGTGCTCCTTATGTTTGACTCTGGTGGCTATACCAGGTTAAATAAATAGCAAGACCGCTTGCCTTTGTTTCTGTGCTTGTGTTGCTCTGATTGGTGGTCTGATTTTTCTTTTGATTATGACTTGCGATTCGGGTCGCAACGACCTTCGATATTACTTAACCCGAGTTATCTGGTGCAGTCATCAATGATCTCATGAATAGTGGCCACCACTTCGGGTTCAATCAATATTTTTTAAATTTATGGACCTTCTCCATACAAGGGAGGAGATCGTAATCAACATCTACACAAGGAATACCAAGAGCAGTCTGTACAGTGGCATCCTTGGGGTCAAAGGTGGGACAAGATGTGCATGTGTGTGTGGTCAAAGAATCTAGCATGTGGTCCCTCGCCTCATAGGTCTAATCAATCATATGTCTCCCGAATTCTTTTTGGATTTTTAAATTTTGCTCATTTTTTTGTATTTTGGGCGATTGCACGCTCTCATGGGAATCATCAAATGAATCCATATCATCAGATCGTGAAGCATCAATAGGGCTCTTATTTAGGTAGGCGAGGTCATCAATCCTCAAATTCATATGCTCCATGAACTAGGACAGGGTCTCAAGTGTAGACATCATGAGAGGTGACTCCAACAGCTAAGTCTCGGGTGGATGTGAGGATGAAAAGTGTGAAGGTAGAGGTGGGTAAAATCTGAGGGTTGATACCGTGGCTGAGGCGAATATGTACAAAAATAAAGAGCAAAATCCTCCTGGAAAAAGAGAGATGGACCGACTGGAGTGCATGAAGGATCCACAAAGTCCGAATAAAAAGCGCTCTAGTCAGCCATCTCGAAACAAAAGAAAAATAATCAGGAGAGCACGATGGTCAAATCAAGAGATGTGAGAAAAAGGTGCAAATGCGCAGAGACGATCTAGAATGCATACAAACAATCACAAACAGACTCCTGCAAAACAAAACACACCCCTCAATTCACCTACTCAACTCGATGAAGACCGTGAAAGTTCGCTCTTTATATCTTATATATTTTAGAGTTAGGTGAGAAGTCAAAATTGTTCAAACACTTAGGAATGCTGAATGGGATTTTGACACTACTCCTTAGTATGTACACGAGCAAATAAAAGTGAAGACAATGAGGGGATTACTCGCTCCAAAACAAATATTGTTTTTAATCTTTTTAGGGTCAAGTAATGTTAACAGTTCCAATTTTATTGATTATCATTTTTTGGATTTTTAATAAGAATGCATGAGCCAATCAGGGAATCAATTCCTTTAAGCATCTAAGTGATCAAAATCAGGGGTAGAGTCAGAAAAGCAATGCAAGACAAAAACGATGATGTATGCTAAAGAGAAATGCTCACCTTGCCTCCAGCACTCTACATACAAAGATGCTCAACAGAATTGAAACTTATCTATGTGCAAATGCAGCCGATGAAATCGCCCTAGATACAGAAATTGTTTAGCGTGAAGAACAGTATCCTAAACACATAGAGAAGAGACCAAGGTCCAGTCTTCGATGCCACTCGGTTCCCGCCACAACGGAAGCTGCACATGTTGTATGCGACCTCTCTCAGCACGAGGTCTCAAAACTAAGTGAAGAGCATTTTTAATCTTTTCCTAAGTCCAAATGAAAACTATAGGTACATACAATGGTTATTAGGTGTTTGCACCTAATGCTATCGTCAAGCAAATCCTGCAACTAGGGCTCAATCACACAGAATAAATAAAACAAAATCAGAAAAAAAAATAAAAAATGTGATGAAAACGTGAAAATGCTGGCGAGGTCTCCAAAGAGAACAATAACTCAGGTACTGGACCTCGTAAAGTGTGAAGTATCCTGAGAGTCCTGTATTATTACAAGTTCAATGTCTCCCTCTCACTTTAAAATTACACAATAAATACAATAAAATAAAAATCCTAGTGGAGCTTTGTCTTCAAAATTTCTCTCCGCCTCCTTTGGTGCTAGGTCAGGAGTAAGAACCCGGCTTCACGTGGATGCGCAGGCGCCTTGAGTAAAGCACCTCCCTCGATCTGTGGCACCTCGCAAAAAGTCAACAAAGAGAGGAGTTAGAGTGCTCAACAATGATTCAAATAAAGAGAAAATAAATAAAGCACAAAAATAGACAATAATCACAATCAAGCAAAAACCAAACTAAGTGCAGTTGCTCCCCGAAAACGGCGTCATTTAATAACTAGGATCTTACGAGGGTTTAAAGTAGTCTACACAAGGCGAGACCACAATGTCGTTGAAACGACCGCTCACGAAACCCGGGTTAATCAACAATTAACCCACAATTCAGAATCAAGCAATAAAAATAAATGTGAAGATAAAATTTATTTTATTTAACTCTACAATAAAGATGTATATAGTGTGCAAGTATGTGTAAAGTGTCGAACACATGGAGCAAACGGCTAGATCGGGCTATGAAGCACAAATGTGATTGCGAGCTTATTTGTCTATGTATCTTTTTGTGGGTTTTTTATTTTTTAAATTTTTTATTTTATTTTTTATTTTATATTTTTTGTATTTCAATTTTTAAATTTTCCATTTTTATATTTACTTTTTACAATTTTATATTAGTTTTTATTTTAAAATATATATAAAGATATATAGAATATACAATATAAAATAATCTAAATAAAAATAATAATAAAAATAATCAAAATAAAATAAATAAATCTTTTTGGGTTTTAATTAATTTTTTACTATTTTTGTGATTTTTTAGAAACTTTTACTAAATTTTATATATTTTTAAAGTCAAAAATACCTTAAAATAGGGTGTAATTAAATATCTGAAACTAAAATGGAGGAGAAAAATATTAAACAGTCTCAAAATTGCTCTAAATTAATTTGTTATATATAAATAATAATATAAAGGAAATATAAAATAGGAAATACAATTTTAAGAATTTTTAGGAATTTTATATATTTTTATAAGGGTTTTCATAATTTTCGATTTTTAGGTATTTTCTTTTATAATTTTTATGGATTTTTAGTCTGGAGATGTAAAATAGTTAAATAAATATAAAATATATTTTTTGGAATTTTTCGAAAAGCTTTTATATTTTTTATGTATTTTCTAGTGTAGACAAGGACAAAAAGGAATGTTTTTTATTTTTTATAAATATTAAAATCCTAAAATTGCAAAATAAAATAATGGCATAAAGTATAATGCAACAGGAGTCTACATCTACTTTTTGAGATTTTTTTCGAGCAATATAGCTATTTAAAATTAAATAGAGATAACAAAAAGAAACTACAATACTAGAAGAGGCATAAATGTAATTAGCATAAAAGTCAAGGGCTTGCT